>JAOUZG010020323.1:570840-597826 GCA_026289955.1 Argiope argentata
TGTGGAAAATTTCTATGAGACAATGCTACAAAATTTAGATTTTGTGAAAACAGTATTTCAATATGTAAAATCTTATGAAAATGTGTATCACGGAAATATAAAAATTAATTTTATTCCTCGCAAAAAAGAACTTACAAATAAAATTTTATCCGTTTCAAGAATGTTAAACAAAATTTAAAATGTTGAATAAAAATATTTAATTAATAAAGATTAATATTATATATTAACAAAAAATATTAATTAATAAAGATTAATATTATATATTAACAAAAAATATTAATTAATAAAGATTAATATATATAAGTAAAAAATATTTGAATTCACATTAATACAACCCCCTCCAAAAAGGCATCCTTTAATATTTTACGGAAATAAAAGCTGAAACGCACTATTTTACTTAAGAAAATTTTATTAAAGCATTTGCTATAAATACCGCAATTTCACAAAAAGTGCTAATTGAATTATTTCCAAAAGCTGCATGCACAAATTTTATGAACGTAAAACAAAGTATTATATTTATAAATAAATCTTTTGGAATTCGAAAGTGCACTAAATTACTCACAAACTGCGGAATAATTTTCAGCAGTATACTGAAGAATTAGCTTTTTTTGTTTTATTTTGTTTACAGACAGCTGTTCTTTTGGTTTTCAGTAAATTGTACAAACTAGAAGTCAGTTGGTAGCGCCATCTACTTAAAGGGATTAAAATTATAAGAAACGCTCGCATTTTATAAATTGTATATTCCGTCTAGCAGATGGCGCTACAGTAACGAAAAATGTCAACTAATCTCGCTTTCTAAATAACGATTTCATTATTTTCCCTGAACTATAGGTTATTAATTTTATCACCGAAACTTGTCCTATTACAATTTAAAATAGAAAACGATTAACAATTATAATAATTACAAGCATATAATTTGAATGCAGCTTTGTAACTACAAGGCTACATTTATTTAATGGTATTAAAATTTCACCTTTTTCCTTTCCTCTAATTAAAAAAAAATGCAAATACTAAATAAAAGCAAAAGATCAATTTATTTTACTCGCACATGAAATTGAGACTGGATGAGGAATAACCAAGTAAAATTTGAGATGTGACCACCATAAAAACAGCAAAAATAATTTATAAGAACCGTAACTTATTTCATAAATAAACAATAATATAGAAATTTTATAATGTTTCCTATTCAGATATTAATACATTTAAATTTGCACTATAAAAAAACTCGGTAAATAAACTTTTTTTAGAATAAAAATTACAATCGATTTGGATAAGTTCTAGAGATTAAATCAAATTGATTCAAGTGAAATTCAAAGGACCAAATTTATAGTTTTATTTGATTTAATAACAGAAGAACAAGTTTCTACATAAGTTCCAAAAAATTATTTTTAAAAAACGTGAAAAATTTTAAGAAATTTTATTCGCATATTCAAGTTTTATACAGTATACAGTTTTTTTTTCTTTCTTTTTTTTAGAAAAGCAAAATTTATAATACATAAAAACAGAATGAACTCTGAAAAAAAATTAAACTTTTTATGAAACAAAAACCTGGAGGAAAAGAATTCCTAACAAATTTATGAAAAACAATGATTACTCACCAGATGATGACGAAGATGAAGATGAGGATGATGAATTTGTACCAAGTTTCTGAAAGAAACAAAAAATATTAATTATCATCACAAATTATTTAGAAATATAAACGTTAAATTTCCAATTAATATTAATTGATATTTCATTAAATCTGTGATTACGTATAAAATAAACTTGTTATATCACATTGAATTATTAATATCATTTCTTATTAGACAAAATTTTCCTTTATTTGGAAAGTTTAACTCAATCCTCCGAAATCGTTAAATTTATGAAAATATATTTAATTTCAACTAGATAGTTGAGATTAAATACTAAGCTCTTTAGCAAAAATTAGTACTAAATTTTTTAAAAATCAAACATATTTTCAAAAATAATTCTCTTATGAATTTTACCAAACGATCTATTAGCATTTAAAACTTTAATTAGTAATATGCAATGTTTAAAATGAGGAGAAATAGCATTCTATTTTTTAAAATAATAGCTAAATAAATTAAAAGCGCTTCGTTCATTCTATTATTTACAATCCCATATCTCAATATGCAAGGATGAAAGTCTATTTTCAAAAGAATTAAGAAGGCGGGGTAAAAAAGAAATTTAACCAGTTTTAAAAATAACTTTTTTTAAAAAAAATCTGGCAAGAAAAAATTACGAATAACAGAAATGTTTCTATGCTTATTTGCTGTATTTTTTTAAATGGCATCTTCTGTCATGTATATATTTGAAATGTTTATGTATTATTCTGAAGGATTTATTGACATATGTGATAAGTACATCGCAAATTTTATTACTAGAACGTAGCCACGTGATCGTGGGGGCTTTACACATAAAGGTATTTATATGTTATATACCATTTTGAGTAGGAAGATTTAGCTAGTAGGATAAAACAAATGGCTATGTGATATTTAAATTCAGACTAGCCAATAATAATAACAATAAAGATTAAAACGAAATCTGCTGTGCATATTTCATTGTATCATGCCAGAACATCATTTCTTGAACGGCCAAGCACCATATGTTCGAGCAAGTTGAATTGTAATTTTATTCATTTTAATCGTTTCATCGAATGAGTCACTTTAGTATTGCAAACGATCCAAAAACACTTTGTCTCGCATTGATTGTTTTAAAAAATATCACATTTTATTTCATTTCATATAATCATGCGCTCAAAATGACATTTTTCTTGGTTTTATTTGCGGTAGTCATTAAATTATTTTTAAATCAGAGCTTTTGTAAATGCCATGAAAATGTGGTATTAAAAGCTGATTTTTTAATATGCTCCAGCAGATAAGAAAATTTCAATTTTCCGCCAACGGATTTTTGTTGATGCCACAAACCTCATTCCTAAAATAACATGTTTTGACATGATAATAAATGATATTTAACAAATACTAAAATAAAGTAACATTAATTTATAAAATTTGAAATTTTTTAAATATTTAATGTCTTTTTTATTATATAATACCCATAATAGGGTGTATCAGTAATACATGGCATCTTCATCAATGTAATTTTTAACCCTTTGACTATTATAGGCGCATATGTAGTTCAACATAGCCCATGGGCGATAATGTGCGCCGGAAGAAAGCTTTGGTTGTTTACTATTGTGTCATACTACTTTTGAATATTGTCTTCTTATACAGTAATCCCAAAAACCTCAAACCTCGTTGAAAGCAACGAGAAAATTGGTCTCTTTGATTGGCTTCATCTGCTGGTTCTGCTGCCTTCAAAAATTATAATTGCAACACGCAACTTGAGAAGATGCGTTGCCTGCAGAAAATACGAAAGAAGGAGGGATATTCTACACCAGTGAACAAAATAAGACGTCAGATTGAGTTTTGACACTCTTTTTAAAATTTCCCACATGCAATTCAGCCATTAAGTTTCTTATTACTGTTCTTTTTTCTTAAAAGAAAACTTTTGTTTGTATATAAAGTATTTATGTTACTTTCTTCTTAATTGTTCACATTTTTCCATTTTCGATATTCAAATATATACATTATAATTATTAAATTATTAACATCCCATTTTAAAGCAACATTAGGGTTATCTTGGAACCGACCTCGTAATTTTTTACCCCAGTCAGATGATGAGGATGGAACCTAAGCTGGACACCCCCTCTATAAACTTCCATACCCCACTTGATGTATTTCACCTCAACAGATTTAACGTGCACCAGAAAAGAAGACGGCTCTTCGGTCAGTTGTTTTTCAAACCTTAAGCCCTCTCGTTCTCAGGCAGAAACCTTACCACTAAGCCACCGCGCCCCTTTAAGTTTTCTAAGTATCTCTGATTAAGTATAACATTTTCAAATGGCATTTTTCTAGGTTTTATTTGTTGTGGTAATTAACTTATTTTTTTAATAAGAGCTTTTATGATTGCAATAGTAACAGGTAATTAAAAATTTTTTGAGATGCTCGTACAGATAATAAAATTTTTATTTTTCACCTACGAATTTTTGTTGACGCCAAAACCCTCATCCCAAAAACAGCACAATTTTCTGCCATGATATATATATATATATATAAAGTTCAAATTTTTAATCGTTAATAACAATTGTAGTGATGACAATTGATATTAATACAGTTTTTTTTTCAAATATTAATTCCTTAATTTTTTATTCAATAATTAAAAACTTTCTCGCCAAAATGCTTCATTCTTCTACAGCCAAATAAGTAAAGAATTCAATTTGTTTTAATCCCCACGCTAATGAGGTGAGGTTTAACAAGTTTTCTACCAATTATTTCAAACGATTCTGTTGATTTTCTTAATAACTGATGCATTTAAAATCAAACATTGTTAATGAATCGATTTTTCGGATTCATTTTGAAATACTTTCGGATTAAAATACAAAATATAGGAAAAAACTTTTGGTTCTTTGTATTGCTTCACCCCAACTTTCGTAGAAAATTCACGCGTTTCTGCTCTGATTGTGTTCTGAGTCTGTTTTGATTTATTTTTAACGGATAGGAATTGGATTTTGTTTTGGCCAGATATAATTTTTTGATCAATTATTTATTTTGCTTGTAATTACTTAGTAAAAAGTAACTAAAATAAAGTTTTTGGTTGTTGACCTAAGTAGAATTGACTTAATGTTTTATATATATATTACTTGTTTGTCTCTGAACTTCAAGATGAAACAAAGGTCTAAACCGACAGTATTAATGTTAAAAAATTAATAAATAACAAGTTATCAAAACATTCCAATAACGTGCAAAAACTTTTCTTTTCTGTTATCAACAACCAAAAAAATAGCTTCGAAATTAAGATAACTTCGTATTTTTCTTTAAAAGTAAACATCAATCGAACGAGAAAAAAAATCGTGGGTGAAAAAAGACGCAATCACTTTGATCTTCAATTGAATATATTGCCTTTGAGCATATTTGAACAGCCTTTGCAGACAAAAAAAAGTTTCCATTTGGAATGTTTTTGATTTTTTTTTGTTTGAAACAATGTTCTAAGAATAAAAATGTTATCCCTTCCGAATTTTGATTTCTCCCGACTGAATTATTGACTGAGAAAGAAAAAACAGCATTATTCTTTATATAAATTTTTAAAAAATGAATTCAGTATTTGTAATTAATACAAATGGAATATTTACAGCTAAACAGAACATTAGTTGTTATTTTCGTTATAAAAGATTTCTCTTTTCTATGTCTAAAAAGCATATTTCATTTTTTTAAAAAAAATATTCAAAAATGCAAAAAATAGTAAAAACGAACTTTTGATTCTCAGATTTCACAAAAAAGTTTGCTATGATAAAATCAAAACAAGGTTTCACATAATATCAAATAAAGAAATAAATCTGCATTTATTCAGCAGCAATATTCATTTTCTAAAGAGACATTTTCCATTGTTATTCAAAACTTAACAGCTGGCGATACTGGCAAAATTTTGTTCCATAAAATATTTTAAATTGTTTGGGTTTGTGCAGAGTAATTAGGGTAAACATTTTATTCAAAAATTGGTAGAAATAAAAGAAATCAGCTTTTATTATTTTTACTACATTTTTTATAGAAAGATTTAGCAGATGGATTTCTTTTAATACAATCAAATAGATGCTTTATCATCTCAAACTTCAAAATAGGAATGCGAAGTCTTAATAGTTTCATCATATAAATCTCTTAAGGGATAAGCTATATTTGAATTAGTGAACTATCGATTAATCTATATAAATTTATAATGCAACTGTTTAGAAATTGAAGAAAAAATACAGTAAGGTTTCACTATAAAAATAAAGCAATTTTCCTCATAACAAATTAAATCAATTAATATAAAATTAGACTTGATAATAATAAAAAATTTCACTTTAGATAGAAAAAAATGTAGAGAATATATATGTATTATATAGATATAAAAATTAGAGTCTTTCACCTCTAGTATTTCAAAAGAATTCTTAGTAACTATAGAAACCATCAACAAAATAGAACTCCCTTTACCATAGAAACCAAGCTACTCAGTAATTCTAGGAAAAACCGACATTACTGAAATTGTTCAAACATTCTGCAGTAAGAATAAGCAATTTTCGATATGTAATAAACTGCACCAGCGAATGTACTTAGGTATATTTGTTATATATAAGATAAAAGCAAAATAGGAATTTTACATCATCATTAAGTCAATTTTGTCATTTGATTACCGGTTGATTTCTCTTATTTAATCATTAAATTCAAACTATTTTAATTCAAATAAAAAAACATTGCACAAAAATTTTGAAAATGATTAAAAATAGATAAATAGTCATGCACAAAAGAAATTTATATCA
Organism: Argiope argentata; assembly: GCA_026289955.1. Lineage (NCBI taxonomy): Eukaryota > Metazoa > Arthropoda > Arachnida > Araneae > Araneidae > Argiope > Argiope argentata. Next base: position 577,196 of record JAOUZG010020323.1, read on the forward strand.
CCAAAAAGTCCACTTAAGGAGGTGTAAAAATTTTATGCCATCGTTTTACGAGTGTTTAAAAACTGTGGAGGTAAAGAAAAAATGAAAAATCATTCTACCTATATTTCACACTAATTGTGGGGGGGGGAGTAGAAATTTTATATTACCCGGTTCATTTAATCGTTTTAAGTGTTATGTATCAAGAGTGCCAAATTTTGTTCAATTCTTCTCAAGGAATGTGGAGGTTCAAACAAGAAAACAAATAAGCAGACATTTTAATTATTTAAACAAATTATTTTTAACTAGTACGAGGTAATCGTGCTACAATAGTATGTTTAATGCAGGTGGTTTCTCCTTGCAACTAATCATACCGGTGGAAGCAAAAAGTCCTTCCACATGTCCGCTTTTTGATTGCTCTGTTGCAGAGTTTCCAAAGCAGCTGAAAGATATGATGCGCAAATTTCCATTGCGCATTTTCCACCATTCACATTCTTCATTGTTGCCATTATACATAAAAAGTGGTAATGATGTCGGCGTTTTGGCATAGTGGTAGAGCGTCTTTCTCATGAACAACCGGTTAAGACATAGTTATTTTTCAGTGTACTATCTCTAAGGTGTGTGAATCCCCCCCCAGTTAAAAGGGGCTATACAAGCGAGTGTGTTTGCAAATATCATTCATAATTGATGCGGAATTCAGTTCATAATTTGATACGGAGCTTCAATTGTATACCGCTGGTGGAAGAGTCTCCGTGTGTGTGGTGGCTGGCGCACGATAAATCTGTCGAGGTCACAGAGACTTCCATGTCGGGAATAATACCACTAGAGGTACTGAGTCAGAGGTCATCGTTTTATGTACCAGATTGAAATGAATCTGTGGATGAAGGAATGAAATGAACGAATAAAGTCTGCCCTGTAAAAAGGGTCTGGGACACGTGTGAGCTTTCGGATACTCAGAGGTCCTTACCCACAGAAGCTACTGCACCCCTCTTTCCGATGTAAAGCGGATGTGTCATCATCATCAGTGGTAAAAGTCTCCCAGGAACATTTACAGTCTTGAATAAAAACAAATTGATAAAAAAATACATTTTCGCTTAATTAAAGGCATCAAATAGCTTAAGATAAATTAATTGATTAAATTTAAAAAGAATAGAAACGTGAAAATGAAATTATCAGGTTATCAAATGAAAGGTCTCATATAAGATAGCTTAAGTCCACACACAAAAAAAAGAAATCCTAAATCCACCACTGGAAAAGATAAGTTATATTTAACAGAAAAATTTTACCATACAATAAACCATAACAGAAAATTTTTACCATACAATAACATTTTAGCGACAATTGAATCGCAAAATATCATACGTGGCTCTGTACGATGGAAAATATTCAATATTATGCTGATTTTTTTTATCAATCTATTGAACAACTTTACAAGAATTTTAAAAATAAAATACTTTAAAACTGTGATTTTCAATTAAAAATTCCAATGCCTCAAGTGGTTACTCTTAAGAAATGCCAATGTCCTGTTGACAGCGAAAGAATTTCACCCCCTTCCCCCCGAATCCATTTCAATGCTCTATCATAAACAAACATTGAAGTTTGACTCATATAGATAAGGCGCTGCTGATAAAAGTAGTTATCGATAAGGTTCAAATTCTTAAACCTAAAAGACATAGAGAAGAAGAAAAAAACTGAAAATTCCCAGAAGTTTTAGCTTTGAAAAGTTGTCCATACTTTTATGAATATGAATAATGTTCGATTTTAAGTACAAATTTTAAGTCAAGTTAGCACGGATTTCATATTACAACAAGGAGTTACACAGAGAGGAAAAAGAAAATCCGGGACAGTTTACTTTTTTGGCTATCAAGTTCGGTGTTTAAAAAAATCGTTTTTCTATCTCAATAAATAATATAAATGAATACTTGTAAGTTTGGGAGGGTGTTCTGCAAGCCTACAGTATCAAATTTGACAAAAAAATTCGGAAAATATAAACTTGCATCTCAGAAAGATTTTTTTTCTTTTTGAAATTAACTACGTGGAACGTATATGCATATAAATTCACATATAGATACTTATTTTTTTATTTAAGAATATTAGTTATGTTTTACAGTTGTATAGCACTTAATAAATTTATTTCTCTTGGCAACAACTTGTAGTTCTAAGAAAAACAATGAATGAAATTTAGAAATATTTACTAATAATAACAAAAAAATGTGTTGGCATTCTACAGACAAAAATGTTTGACTTAAAAATTAACAAATTCGGAATACATATACTTTGGAGAGATTTAATTAAAAATTAAGCGAAATTTTTGCAAATTTTTTTAAATATAACTTTTGAAAATATTCCAGCACAAAAATTATTTCGTTTGTAAGTTCAAACATTTTTTAATAATACCAATTCAGTCGCTGTAAGATAATGCAATCTAGATTTAATTAAATTTTAATGTTTTTTTTTTCAAATATATTTTAACAGCAGTTTCATCATTGTGAATGAAACTAAACGGTTTTCATTGTTTCATCAAATATTTAATGGTAGAATTTTTTTTATTGTTTTGAAAACAAATAAAAAATCGATTAAAATGAAATCTGCTATACATATTTCACTGTATCATGTCAGAACATCCTTTCTTGAACGGCCAAGCACCACGTGCTCGGGCGAGTTGAATTATATTTTTATTCATTTTAATTGCTTCAATGGATGAGTCACTTTACTACTGCAAACGATCCAAAAAACTTTGTCTCGCATTGATTGTTAAAAAAAATATCACATTTCCTATTTTTTTCATTTCATATAATCACGTCAAATGTCATTTTTCTAGGTTTTATTTGCTGTAGTCATTAACTTTTATTTTAATCAGAGCTTTTGTAAATACAATGGTAACTGAGTTATTATAAATTTATTTTTGAGATGCTCGTGCATATAATAAAATTTTTATTTTTCGCTTACAGATTTTTGTTAATTTCAAAAATCCCATCTCCAAAACAACATTATGTTCCGACATGATAGAAAACGAATTCTGTTTAGTATTTGCTGATTTACACCATCATTATTAGTTAAATAAATTGCAATACAAAAAATTCTTGTAATAAATAGATAAAACATTTCTTTAATTCAAGTTAAGCTTCAAAATCTCGCAATTATGAATTCTTTTTTAAAATGCATGTATTTGATGCTATGCCCTATGATATAATTTGATGTATAAAGATATGTATAGAAAAATTAATGAGTTACATATTACAATAAAAAGCGATGCGTAACACTTCTAAAACATCATAACAAAATTTTAATAGTATATTTTTGTCAAAGAATGAACTTTGTATAGTAAAAATATTTCTATTTCTATGTTTTAAAAATATTTCTGTTTTTAAACATTTCTATTAAAATATTCTATTATTATTTCTATTCTTTAAGAGCAAATTAAAAAATTAGTTTAATTGATAGGTTGAGCAACCACCGATCCCGTTAAACGTAGTTCTGAAATATATTTTCCGGTATCTCTTCTCTTCTAATTATCATGAGAGAACATGATTTTCTTTTGGTTAGGAGGTTTTGATGTCTCCGAAATTTGAAGGCAAACAAATATTCTTTTTTTATTTGAGGGCAAGAAATATTCGCTTTTATCATTGGTAGATAGCGAGTCACCTGACCCATGACATTTGAGGTTTATTTTGCCAGTAATGTTTGAGATATTTAATTAAAGTTTCTCTCAATTGCTTGTTTGTCGCTTCTATGAAATGACGCCATCTTCCAGTTTGATTACGATTTCTTACTTTTCAATAATTAATTTCGTGCTGAAAAAATTACCGTTTTTTTTCTTACATTTTTAACTATCATAATTTTGTAAAATGTGACTTATATTTATTCTTTAATGATATTATAAGCGCATTCGTACTAACTGTATTTCTCAAAATACTGTAAATATTAGAATATTATTTTAATATCAACATGCATTACGTTCATTGGATTTTACCACCTATACAATAGCTTCCAGTAATAATGAACTTTTCGTCGAAATTACTGGATTGTTTTTTTTTTAAATCTTAAAATAGGTCGAGCTCCAAAACTTAATTAAGACAAATAATCACATAAAAATTATAACTTTTCGTCAAAATTTACTTTTGTCAAATTGTTTGTTTGTTTATAAATCTAAAAATTGGTCGTGAACCAAAACTTTGCTTGCCAGCTAGAAAAATTGAAAATGAAAGTTTGGAAAAAATTATCATTTAGAGAGAGAGAGAAGTCTCGTAATTATTTTAAACCGGTTTAATATGGTTAAAAGTTAAATTAATTAAGACAAATAATCACTTAAAAATAATAAAGTTCTAACATGATAACTTGAAATTTGCAACTATAGATTTCAAATTTCATTTATTTATTTTCATACTTTACTTTATTTTTTTGTTTTCAATTTTTATATGTGGCCCAATTCTATACTATTCTTGTACTCTGGTATATGGTACTTTTTTTTCTCTGAAGTTTTCTTTTATTAACACGCCATTTTTCATATCTTCCAACCATCCTGCAATATAATCCAGTTGAAGTAATTAATTCCATCCCTTTTGTATTTTCAAACATATATTCGAAAAAAATTTCATGTAGGGTATTCAATATTCGAAAACAAGAAGCAACTTCTGGAGGCCTGCCAAACTACGCGTGGCAAACATCTTTTCATCAGATAACTTCCATCCACGCCCAAAAGGCCTTTTATCCCCCTCCATACCACATGACAACCCTTTCAGAATATTTTTTTTTCTTTTTACAGATATTTTGATATTCCTAAAAGAATAGCTATTTTTATCTAAATATACCTTCGCTACTAAAGTTTCGAGGATTTTTTTTTCTTTGACGATTATGAGAAACTTTCTTCTGTAGTATTCAATTACATTTCAGTAAAAATTTATTTTACAGGATAAAAGTCATGACTTATCAATTGTTATTGCCCTCCAATTTTCTCGTATCTTTAAGCAATAATGCGAATTTTATATTTAGCTTTCATGTATGGTGAAGATAAATAAATTGTGCGTTTCGTTTCTCCACCCGTTGGCATCTTGGCTCCAAAATTGGCAAAGATCTTCATTTCGTGCCAAAACTACTTCATCTTGGCATTTGAATCGCGGCTTTTTTCGCTCATAGTAGTAGCCAAAACTGTGGAAGTTTTTCAGAAAATTATAGTGGAGATTAAATGTCTCATAAAAGCACTTATTATAATGTCAGAACATGATGTTATATTGGGAATGAGGTAGAAAAAAATTAGTAGGCGAAAAATTGAGATATTATTATCTGCACAAGCACGTCAACATATCAGCTTTTAATTGCATTTATAAAAGCCCCGATTTAAAAAAAAAATTAATGACTACAGCAAATAAAACCTAGAAAAATGTCATTTTGGGCAAGTGATTATATGAAATGAAATAAATAGAAAACGTGATGTGTGAGTGTTTTTTAAAAATAATAATTGCGAGACAAAGTTTTTGTGGATGGTTTGCAATACTAAAATGACTCATTCAATGAAACTATTAAAATGAATAAAAATATAATTTAACTCGCACGAGCACGTGGTGCTTGGCCGTTCAAGAAATGATGTTCTGACATGATACATTGAAATCTGCATAGCAGATTTCATTTTAATCTTTTCATTGGTAATCATATCCCAAAGCTATATATAATTTTGAAAATAATTAAGCTCAAACTATAATTCATTAAATTATTTTTCATTCTCAATTCAATTATTATCAATTATTCAATTATTATTTTATCAATTATTCAATTATTATTAACACTTATTATTTATCAATTATTCAATAATTACATTCCATTACATATTCAATTATCAATATTTTTTTTAAATATTAGCGAAATTATCAAAAGAAAGAAGCATGCCTAGATGAGACAACTTTTCTTCATTAGAATGTAGCCAATAAATATGTTTGTATCGACAATCAGTTGGGTTTTATCTTATTATTATTATTATTATTATTATTATTATTAGAAATTAGCAATTAAAATCATGATTTGGAAGAAGGGCAAAACCGTTTTCGCCATATTTTGTCTGCGGTTTTTATCAAGTTGGTCAATTTCTTGAGACTTGTCAAAAAGTAAACAAACCTTTTCGCACACTACTTATTAAAAGGTATTATACTCCAGAGAACGTCTTGCATGGCATTGGCACATAAAAGTTACGAAATATTTATCTTTGGCGAAAATTTCGGATTTTTACTGAATGCATCATGCCATCCTTGGCGATTAATCAACGATATACGGTTTTTAGTATCTGAAAATCGAATTTGCGTATCAGAAGCATTTTTACCAGCCGACAGAAGCAAAAATTTAACACATAACTACACCTGCAGTCATAAATTTGTAAGCTAAATTTGATATGTTTAAATCTCTGTTTTAATCACACCAACCACAATTCAGAATTAGCTGAAAATTCGTCAAGTGTCTGCATTATGAATGTTAAAATCCGTAGATCGAATTTTATTTAGCTAGCTTCGTTTTGTCGTTATTGTGTTAATTTATATTCGAGGAGAGAGATATTGACTTCCTCTGATAAGAGTTTGCACAAAACTTAATAGAAATCTACAAATTTGTTTCAAATACCATATCCCAATTTTATGGTATGAAAGATAACCCAAAAGGTTTTTTGAACTATCTTTGTCTCAGACAAAATTACCAAAAAGGTGTTTTTCGAATTCCGATAGTTCTAAAAACATGGAGTTTCGTCAAAATCCAATATCTGATTTTTTTTCTTCTTTCAATGACAACTATACTTTTTTTGTATTGCGGATTCTAGCAAATAAAAAAAAAGACTCAAATGTGAAAAAATATTAAATGGCCCCCAAAAAACGAAATAAAGTTTTGTTATTTCTTGAAAAAAGGAATGAATTATAAAGATAATTACAAAGATAATTGGCAGAAATGTAACTAAAGGTGGTTATATTACTATTATTAGTGAAGACGAAAAAATTTAGCAGTATAACAAAAGGTGGTATTTCTTTCAAAGAGCTGTTGCATATTTAGAAAGGTGCACAAAACCATGAATAATTATGACCCTATAATTGTGATTAATATCATGTACAAGAAAATAAGTTTTCCATGTCGAGAGTAATATCACCAGAGAAAACACAAACTACTATGCTATCTCATACTTTTCCATCCGCTTTCAAATCAAATAAATGTTTCAAATCGAATCGTATTCGATCGAAGACACGATTACTTAATGTTATCATTCTTTATCACTCATTCACATATTTTTACATCTATCCAGATGTTCATTTCCCTTATTCTATCAAACACTCCAAATGTTGCCCAACTTCTATTGTCACCTGCAGAGAGAGGAAAGTTATTCACACGGACAACCAATTCATTTTTTTTTCTCAACTCCCGATCACGAGTGCTTTTTGTAAGATAATTATTAACGGCATTGTATTTTTGTGGCAACAGTTATTTTATGTTGATGTGTTTGGCAACAGTGTGAAAAATTCGAGCTTGATAAAATAAAAATGGTGATTTCGTTATTCTAAGAATTTAGTCTTGTTTTATAAGTTAATAATTCAGAAGTGGGATAAGAAGTGGATAATTGTATAGTTTTAGAAAGATGTCTTTACTTGCGAGATTACGAAAAAAGGATTTAGAAATCGTTGCAGTGGAACTTGGAGAGGAAATCGGAGAAAATAATAAAGTCGTGGAATTGATAAGTTTGATCAAGAAAAGTAGGAATTATGATGAAGATATAATACATGGAATAATCGGTAACATAAATGCCGATCGAAAAGCAGAGGAAGCTGCTCTAGCTCTAAAACGTAAAGAAGAATTTGAACTTGCAGAAAGAAATGCTATGCGAGAACATGATTTGGCGATAAAGAAGCTGGAAATTGAAGCCAAATCGTTATCGCCAATTGCTCAAAACGCGCCCAATGTGGAAATCAGCCCGAAAATAGACTGGAAGACTCAGGTAAGAAATTTTGATTTGAAATATGACGACATTGGATTATATTTAGTACATTTTGAGAGAGTAATGAAGAGGGTAAATATGGAAACCTCTCTATGGATGGCGTGTTTGACTAGTGTTCTTCCTAGTGAAATAGTCGACATAATTATAAGAGAACCTGAAGAATTGGCTGAAAACTATTCTTATATGAAAGAACTGCTACTTAAGCGTTTCAAGCTAAGTGCTGAAAAATTTCGCCAATTGTTCTACTCGCATAAAATTAAGCCTGGAGGTACGTGGCGAGAATACTACTATGAATTAGAAACTTATTTCAATGGGTGGATAAATGGGTTAAATGTAAAAACTTTTGAAAATTTAAAGGACTTAATAATATCAGATAGAATGAAGCAAGACGCACCTTTAACAGTGCAAGAATATTATATCAGTGAATGGTCACTGTTGAAGTCGCCAACGAGCTTGGCTGATAAAATTGACGAACACATTGAACTATCTGGTCTATACATAAATAATAAGAATATTGGTGGTCAATATAATACCAAAATAAATAATCGTTCTGCTACTAATTATCGAATGATGGAGCCAATTACGTGTTATAATTGTTACGAAAAAGGTCATTTGGCACGTGATTGCGTAAAACCTAAAAGACCTAAGTTTTGTACATCATGTAGGACTGAAGGCCATGGAACTAGGGAATGTCCTAAATCACGTAGTAATCTCACAGTAAATTTATCCTCCTTATCATGCTCTAATAGAGATGTTACACTTAAAATCGTATCAATAAATGGAATGAATACAGATGCATTAATAGACACAGCGGCTGATATATCAATGATAAAATACTCATTTGCAAAGCAAATTAATGTGCTTGTTCAACCTAAAAACAATGTTATTTCTATAACAGGAATTGGAGGTGGCATAACACAATCACTTGGAATTTGTACAGTAAATGTGGCTATAGACAATTTAATTCTAAAGGATGTGAAGTTGCACGTTGTAAATGATGATACATTTCAAGGGCCATTCGTCATTGTCGGAAAGGATTTGATAGATTTTCCAAATTTAGTGATGATAAGACGGGAAGGAAAATCTAGAATGTTTCACATGGATGAATTTCGACGTCTAGCGAACATTGGAGTTGAAGAATCACCCCATGCAACTGCTATTCTGAGAGCATCAAAAACGATAACCGTTCAACCGAATATGATACAAATGTTGGAAGTTGTAGATAACAAATCATCGGATGAGCAAAAGCAACGTGTCTGTGACCTATTGAATGAATTCAGAAAGTGCATCGCTCTAAGTCCTAATGAGTTGGGATGTGTCAACAATACAGTCATGAAAATAGTTGAAAAGGCTGGTAGTACTCCTGTCGCTCGTTCTCCATACCGTGCTTCCCACTACGAAAGGCAGATTCTAAGAGACATTATTTTAGAAATGAAAGATCAAGGTATTGTTCGAGATAGTTCATCTGAATATAGCAGTCCCGTTTTGCTTGTAAAGAAGAAAACTGGTGAATATCGAATGGTGATTGACTACAGACAATTAAACGCGCAGACTGTCAAGGACAAATTCCCTTTACCACATATAGATGATTTATTAGACAGAATTGCTGGTTCTAGTTTGTTTTGCATTCTTGATGCCTGCCAGGGTTTTAATCAAATACCTATGGATGATGAGTCAGCTCGTAAGGCCGCGTTTACAACACCAGACGGCCACTATGAACCCACTAGACTATTCTTTGGTCTTTCAAACGGGCCTGCAGTGTTTCAACGATGTATGTCATTAGCTTTAGGCAATTTATTATGTAATGGTGTGTCGTGTTTCATAGATGACATATTTTTTGGATCCTCTAACTTTGAAAATATGATCAATATGCTTAGAGCAGTGCTCGAAAAATTGTGCAATGCAGGGATAACGTTGAAACTATCAAAGTGTGAGTTTGCTAAAAAAGAGATTGAATATTTAGGATTTGTTGTCAGCAAGGATGGTATCAAACCTGGACCCAGAAAACTTGCTGCTGTTGCCGAATTCCCTGTTCCCCAAAAAAGGGATGAAGTTCAGAGATTTTTAGGATTGACTGGATTCTTCCGTCGCTTCATTGCTGGCTATGCGTCAATTGCAGCTCCTTTAACCCGCTTATTAAAGAATGGTCAATTATTTGTCTGGACCAATGAACATCAAACTTCTTTTGAAAGATTACGTAATCTTCTTGTATCCAAACCAGTCTTGAAATTGTTTGATCCTCGGGATGAAACCGAACTGCACACCGATGCAAGCTCCGTGGGTTTGGCTGGAATGCTACTTCAGAGAGACAGAGATAATACCCTTCGCTTGGTCTATTGTGTAAGCAGACGTACTAATCCAGATGAAGAAAATTATCATTCGAGCCGATTGGAGCTACTGGCTGTTGTTTGGTCTCTCAGTCGCCTTAGATCCCTTCTTCTTGGTCTTCGATTTACTATTATTACAGATTGTTCTGCAATTATATATCTAAAAACTCAAAAAAATATAAGGCCCCAAACGGCAAGGTGGATAGAACAGCTAAGTGAATTCAATTACGATGTTAAGCATAAATCCGGTGACCAGATGACCCATGTGGACGCCCTGAGTCGCGCACCAGTAGAAGACGAAGATCCTGAACAATCTAAAGAAGCCACTGAATGCAGCCCATTAGATATAATAGTGAAATGTCCGAACCAACTAGTTGAAATTGATACCAATATTCCATTAAATATAAGTGAGAAACCGCGTGTCTATTATATAAGTACTGAAGAAGACAAAGTAGCTTTAATTCAGTCCCAGGACGAAGAGTTAAACAATATCATTAAAATATTAAAATGCTCCAAGAAAAAAACGGAAAGGAAAAATATTGTCAGTAAATATGAACTTATAAACGGAATACTGTACCGCTTACAAATTGACAACGGTGTCTGCAAAAAATTGTTTGTAATGCCACGATCTATGAGGAAATATTTAGTTGTACGCTTTCACGATTTTTCGGGTCATTTTGGAGCTGACAAGGTCAAATTACTTATAACACAGCATTTCTGGTTTCCTCGAATGTCAGAATATGTAAAACAGCATATAAATCAATGCGTTACATGTGCTTTTACGAAAGTACCCGCCGGAAAAGTTCAGGGTAAACTCAATCCAATTCCGCCAGGTAAACGACCCTTTGAAATAGTACACATGGACTTTTTGGGACCCTTTAACGCTAGTTCGAATCGCAATACTGAACTATTAGTAATAATTGATAATTTGACAAAATTTGTTCGTTTACGTGCATGTACTAGTTGCTCTACTAAATGTGTATTGAAGTACTTTGAAGAATTCATAAATGACTTTGGAAGTCCTATCAGAGTCGTTACTGACCGAGGCTCATGTTTCACATCATCAGCATTTAAAGAATTCTGCATGAAGCATGGCGTAAAACATACTGTGAACTGCTCGCAAAGACCAGCTGCTAATGGACAAGTGGAGCGGATAAATCGTGTGCTTATACCTATGATTTCCTCAAATGTGCATGCAGATAACCATAGGGACTGGGACAAGATGTTGCCTGAAATCCAGAGATGCATTAATTGGTCGCCCAGCAAATCTACAGGCAAAGCGCCCTTCCACCTATTATTTGGATACAAGCCTAGAAAACATGATAATTTTCCAAGAGAATTGCTTCCAATGTCGGATGAATATGTTTCTCCTGGAGTACTGCAAGAAGAAGCACGAAACGATATACTGAAAGCACAAGAGAAAATGAAGTCCAATTTTGATAAGCATCACTGTGATGCACATACATATTCTGTTGGCGATGTTGTCGTTGTAAAACGGTTACCTGAAACCACTCCTGGGAGTCGCACAAAAACGCAAGTTCGATACAGAGGACCCCTTGTAGTTGTGAAGGTGTTTCCATCTGATGTATATCAAGTCACAGATTTTAGAACAAAAGCACAAGGACGTGTAAGACGGCATTATACAACTACAGCTCATGCATCGCAGATGAAACTATTTCACATTGTAAATGAAGATGAAATCGTTGACGTTGACTATGATGATGAAGAGGAAGATATGGTTAATGAACTCCCAAATGCTCCACGAGAAAATAGAATAAAAAAATTGCCAACATACCTTCAGGACTATGTACTTTGAATAATTTACAATGTGCCTCATTTTCGTAATTTTATGGACAGGGTCGTCCATTTTTTTCAGGATGGCCGAATGTAAGATAATTATTAACGGCATTGTATTTTTGTGGCAACAGTTATTTTATGTTGATGTGTTTGGCAACAGTGTGAAAAATTCGAGCTTGATAAAATAAAAATGGTGATTTCGTTATTCTAAGAATTTAGTCTTGTTTTATAAGTTAATATTTTAAACAGTTTTTATAAGGAAGTGCGAGACAAAGGGATGGCTTCGAACTTGTGGCGAACTATTTTTCCTTCCGCGTTCGCAACTTGCCGTTTATTCTATTCTTTGACAGCATTGTCTGGCAGCCTCGTGATGCGATGGATTGGACGGATTCAATTTTGAAAGACGAGATGTCCCTTTTTCCTTTGGTTTCCGAATAGTTTAGCTGCTTGACTTTCTTTCAGCTGCGGGATTTAACTTCCGAAGTTTCGAAAATTCCCTTTTTGTCTCAGAACCGTATATCTAGTTCAATGGTGTAGCAAGGACAGATAGCCTCCGAGGAGCAAAGTATTTTCTGAGCTCTCTCCGGCGCATTTGTTTCTAAAGCGCGAAATAAAGGAGCTAGTATTTTGTCTTTGTTATCTCAAGATACGTATCCGGGATATCTTTAAGTCTTCCAACGTGCACAATTTTTCGAATTCTAGATCAATCATCTCCAATGAAAACATCTGTACATCATAAGTTCATAAATCAACACAGAAAATCTCGTCTTTGGAAATCCAACATTGACGTTAAAAAAACCTCCACCATTTTTAATTTCTGGTAAGCAAAGTATACAAAATTAAAAGCATTGATATAAAAAATTTGATCCTGAATTTTTGATGATTCTATACATTTTACTCCAAAAAACAATTTTTGAATTCATATTTATAGCTGACGCCCTGGCACAGAAGTAGCGCGTCTTCCTCGTGATCTGGACGTTCTGGGTTCGAGTCCCGGTTCAGGTATGATTGATCTTTATCTGTGATATGTTTGAATGTGTCCACCCCACCTGTAAAAAGAGGCTGTGCAAGTCACTGTGATGTATGAGTAGCCGTTCTGTATGCGATATCTTTATGAAATGTGCTGTCTACTTCTGTAAGCCCCGTATGGTACCTAGTGGTGCACGGGGATTTCTAAATGTTTGCGGTGATTGCTATATAAGCCAGTTAATATCCTTCGAGATGAAGGGTCCCTTTTGATAGATCGGAATGATACTTGGCTACTAACCATAAGATTGGGAGTTCGGGCCTATCGCTATCTGCTAAATCACCTACAATGGTAACCCGACGACCGACCTTGGATAAACGCAACCTTCGCATGTAGCTTCGTTTAACAGTCGTGGCGCCCTCTATCGGCGACTCAATGACCTAGACGCGCATTAAATACGACAGTTGTTAACATCACCACCAGCACTTCACATAAGTATCGTTCGCCAACTCACTGGGGGATACTCTGTGGCGAAATCTATATAAGCCAGTTAATATCCTTCGAACTGAAGAGACCCTTTTGCTTGATCGGTATGATACTTGGCTACTAACCATAAGATTGGGAGTTCGGGCCTAGCGCAATCCGCTAATCTCTTACATGTTCAATAAAAAATCATCAGGCAGTCACCGAACAAGATAAAATACAAACGCTTTGATAAAAACAGGCGCAATTTAATAAGTAGTAATTACACCGTACTTGCTGATTTTCATCTGTGTAGGATGAAATCTTACAAAAATGGATCACATTAACACAGTTTTAACATTTAAAATGTAAATTTATTTCATTTATTTAAAGTTAGGGATAATTTTTCATCTACTATTTTCAAAAATTTCAAATACTAGTGCAATAGCTACAGAATTCAGCTTCTGTAAGCCCCACGCCACCTAATGAAAAAGATATACTTTTTTAAAAAATAAAAAAATGTTCAAATAAGTAAAAAAAAAAAAGAAGATTAAAATGAAATCTGCTATGCATATTTCAATGCATCAAGTCAGAACATAATTTCTTGAACGGCCAGAGCACTACGTGCTCGTGCGAGTTAAATTATATTTTTATTCATTTTAATTGCTTCATTGAATGAATCAATTTAGTATTGCAAACGATCCAAAAAACTTTGTATCGCATTTATTGTTTTAAAAAAACATCTCATTTCCTATTTATTTCATTTCATATAATCACGTGCTGAAAATGACATTTATCTAGGTTTTATTTGCTGTAGTCATTGACATATTTTTTTAAAAATCAGAGCTTAAATAAATGCAATTAAAACGTGTATAAAAAGCTGACATTCTTGTGATGCTCGTGCAGATAATAAAATTCTTATTTTTCGCCCTACGGATTTTTGTTGACGCCAAACACCTCATCCCAAAAACAACATCATGTTCTGACATGATAATAAAACATTTTACTTCGAGTAGCCAATTATTGCAAAATCTTTCATAAATGCGATAATCAGTGAGATAGATGAACCCGTCAATCGTATTGACTTTTCTTATAAGTATGAAGTTAATACTACACACAAGCCATCCTCATTTCATTTTCTAGATTGATTTTTGTAAAATACTTCGACCTAATGATAGCAACTTTGCTGTAATAAGTATCAAATGGAATTGAAATTCTTTAGGTTTAAGTATTCATAAAGATTAATTTCTTGGCGTCCAAGTGAGAAAGTAGGGTCACCCCAGGGTGTTTTGAAGTGTCCTTCGGGAATCGTTACTTTAGAGACATTTCGGATTTCTCATTGGGCAGACTTTAAAAGTGCCTAAGGTCGCTTGATTAATCCTTTGCACTCGATGGTGCTTTTTGGACATCATTCAATACGGTGCATCATTTCGACGTTTTATTTATTTATTTATATTTCAATTTTGATTATTGAAATTACCTACAGAATGGTAAAAAGACGGAGAAATTCAATTTTAAACACACACACAAATTTGGATCAATAAACAAGCCCTTGATATTGAATAATTATGCATCGAATTACTTTTCCGAGTGCAAAGGGTTAGTAAAATACTGAAGCTTCTTGTTTTAAGAAACTTTTATCGCCTTTCTAATTAAATTTTTAAAAAATACACATTCTAAGAATTAAAAAATATATATGCAAGCACTTTGACAAATATAATTCATATTTCCTCATATTACATTAGTCACTATGTAAGTGCACTATTAACAGAATCAAGAATCTGTATAAATAATTTTATTTAAAAATGTAAATGGCACTCAATCTTGATTTTTAAAATAATATAAAAGTTCTAATACAAAATGAAATCTGCGGTTGCAAATTTCAATTTATCAGTTAATGTTAGTTGTGAAAACATTATTATTTTTTGTCATTATTTGTCTTAATTAATTTAAGTCATTAAACAGTTTAAAACAATTACGAGGCATCTCTATCCGCCCTCTCTCTCTATTATATACATAATTTTTAAACTTCCATTTACAATTTTTCTAGCGGGCAAACAAAAACGAACTCGATCGATTTGAAGATGAAATAACAGCTTCGTTGTCATAGTTCTTCGTCAACCTTTTAAAAACGCATTTGTTTTGAAAAAGCAGACGTAATAATAAAGCAATACTGTAAAAGCATGTCAAAGTTTTAAAAATGCACCAGCTTTCAAAGAATCATACGTAATAATAATGCAATGCTGGCAAAATCAGATAAAAATATTTTTTGCCCGTAATTTTGGAGGCATCAAAACCCCCTAACTAAAAGAGCATGGTTCACACATGATAAAAAGCCAATTTTACTAATCTACTAAAATAAATAATGAACATGTTTTGTTACTTTAAAAATGCGAAACTAAAATAACTGAAGTGAGTATTCTCATAATGCAAATCACCTAGGAGTGCAAAACTCCCAAACTGCCACTTATTACAAAACCTCCCCCTCCATTCCCTTAAAATGTTCACAGTTCATAATTTGAGAATTTATGGATTAATCTGAGGTTAGTTTCAATACTACAGATACACGGGCAGATTGTATCAGTTACTAGTTTTAATTTATTAAAAATTCATTAAAGAGTGTTCATTTATACTATTGTTAGAACTAATTATTATTGTATTAATTATTACAGTTACGAAAACTAGATGAATAGATTTTAATATTCATGAATAATATTGGATGACCATCTGCATTTTGCATCTGTTATTGGTTTTAATGTATTAAAAATTCATTATAGAATATTCCTTTATATTCTTGTTAGAACTAATTATTATTGTATTAATTATTACAGTTACCAAAACTAGATGAATAGATTTTAATATTCGCGAAAAATATTGGATGACCATCTACATTTTGCATCTGTTACTGGTTTTAATGTATTAAAAATTCAATAAAGTATATTCCTTTATATTCTTGTCAGAACTAATTATTATTGTATTAATTATTACAGTTACCAAAACTAGATGAATGGATTTTAATATTCGCGAAAAATATCGGATGACTATTAAGAAAGGAAAATTAATTCGATTAACGGAAGTTTAAATATAAATATTAAGAATATTTTTGAAAAACAAGTAAGCTGTATATTCCGAACTAACCGATATAAATCTTTTCTTCCGTAAGAACAAATAAGACTTAACTTCACGTTAAATAGAGAACAAAATGCGATTTATCAATTCCATTACCTTAATTCATATTAAGGCGCTCTCTGCAATCCAGAATATTGTTGAAAGGATGCATTCGAGCGTCCAATTAAGCCCTAAGCGGGGCGAAACTTAGGGGCAAGCGTGTAATGCACCTAAATGGAAGAGATAGGGATAAATAGAATTAGAATTCTCGTCTAATTCACTTGGCGACAGAAGTGGACGCCAAAGAGCGCGCCTCATCGATCGTCGAACCACGTGGAGCCGTGACCTTTACTCAAGGTCGAATCGTGCTGGAGTTGTGTTTGAAAAGGAAAAGGTGGGATCACCGTAAATGAATGCTGTAGTTTGAAATGATTACTTTCTTTTATTAAACTTTTCAATCGCCAAAAGGATAAAGCGAAATGGCATTTAGGGATTTTTTTTTCTATTATTTTTGTTCTCTCGTTTGTCACAATCCGCCTTTCTAGATTGTTCATGGCATTTCAATTGAAGGAAATTCGTTAGTGAGCCTATTTCGAAAGCGGCCCCGATTTTTTGTCTCTAAAAATACAAAACTAATTTTGGTTTTAGAATTAAATTTTCATTATATTTGGGCAACAGCATTGTTTTATTAGAATTCGAATTCTAAAAACCATTATTTCGTTTGGCGAGACAAATATTGAAATATAAATGGACTTATACTAGAAGAAATAAAAACTTGACCCCTTAACCGGTTTATTTTCCTTACTATCGAATAAGATGACACCTTCTATTTCGGGAATATTTTCTTATTTTGATTCAAATTGAAATTCATGGAATACTTGGCTTATCTACGTATTCGAAGTCATTTTACTATTGAATTATTATCGTTATGAATGATTTATTTTTTGTTTACAACTATCAAAATTCGATAAATCGATGCACGTACGGTGTACGGGCAAACCGGTTAAGGGGTTAAAATTTAAATACGATAATACTAGCTTTAAATTAAAAAAATAATTTAATTTAAAAAATAATCTAATAATAAACACCGTATTTCTCTGAAAAATTTATATTATATAAATATATATATATATATATATATATATATATATATATATATATATATATATATATATAATTTGATGAAATAGATATTATTTTGTTGTGCTTTTACATGTGTGTAATATATGCGTGGCAAACGAAAGGGGGGGGGGATAAATATTGATAAACAATTATATATATAGGGTGCAGCTTATTTCCATTACATATTTCCTTGGAATAATACACGTATGTCCCTTGCGTGCGTGCGTGCGTGCGTGGGTATGTATTTTTCAAGTTCTATACATTTATAACTACACATTGATTAACGTTTCTCTTAAAATATGAAATCAATAATTAAAGTCTTATAAAATAAATTTAGCAACGAAAACTTATGGCTAACATGAAAAAGTGAAAATATTCAAGAGCCACAAGGCGGAGAAATTGGTTTATTTCAGATGACGACGTTCATAGCAATTATTACATCAGATTACATATTGATTTATGACTTTGAAAACATAGCAACGTCCATTGGTTATCAAACAAATAAGTAAATTCATGCATTACGTAAGTAAACAGGTGGGAAAGCAGCAATAAAGCTTATAAATAATTTATTTACACTTTTTGCTGCATAAACATGCTCATCTGAACTTGTTTTATTTTCCCCTATACGAAATAACGAGTAATCATGTAATCGAGAAAAGAAAAGAAAAAAAAAAGATTAAAATGAAATCTGCTAGGCATATTTCAGTGTATGATGTCAGAACCTCATTTCTTGAACGGCCAAGCACCACGTGCTCGCGCAAGTTAAATTATATTTTAATTCATTAAATTATATTTTTATTTGTTATTATATTTTTATTCGTTTTTTAATCATTTCATTGAATGAATCACTTTAGTATTACAAACGATCCAAAAAACTTTGTCTCGCATTTATGGCTTTAAAAAAATATCACATTTCCTATTTATTTCATCTCGTATAATCGCGTGCTGAAAATGATATTTTTCTAGGTTTTATTGTTGTAATTTTTTTTTAATCAGAGCTTTTGTAAATGGGATGACAACGCGTTATTGAAAGCTGATTTTTTTGGGATTCTCGTACAGATAATAAAGTTTTTATTTTTCGCCTATTTTTTGGCATGATAAAAAAAATCAGATTCGCTATATTGATTAATCTTGCCATTTCAGAGTCCATGAATCCGAAACAAATTTTTGGTATCATGTCAGAATGTCTGAACTCAAAAACACATCGAATTAGACAGATGAAATTTGGCATACGGGCTTTAGACCAAATTTGTAGATTTCTATCAAATTTTTAATAAAATCTGTTCGGAGAAATTCTGTTTTTCTGCTCAAAAATAAGAGAACATAAGAACTATAAATAGCTAATTGAAAGATAAATTAAAATTGGTATACAGGTTTAGTAACTGAAATTTTGAATTAAGTCAGACAAAAGTTTAATCATTTTTCGATCTATATTTTCACATGGAGTGAGTTAAATCAATGGAATTTGTTATATGATATGGTAAACAAATTTAGTATCATATCAAATTTGGTTTAAAGTGGCGAAAAAAAAATATTTATTTAGTTAAATAGATTCAATAAAAATGCTAAATTTAAACGAAGATCCATGTTTTACAACTATTGTCGATGTTTCTAACGGCACTTGTCATGGACATCTGGCTGAGATAATGAGCGGTATAAACCTATTAAGCGTCTCTTGTTTTGTAGTAGCGGCAACTAGGGCCAAGAGTACGACTCTTGCTACTCCCTCATCACAATCGCTTGTACAGCCCCTTTTTACAAGGGGCACATTCACACACCTTACAGATAGAACACAAAAGAACAACCATGCCCGAACCGGGACTCGAATCTTGGGCGCCCAGATCACGGGGAAGACGCGCTACCTCTGAGCCAGCAAGCCGGCACAACTATTGTTCCCTAAGGATACGCAAGATATTTGCGGCCGTACCAGAATCCATAATTTAATAAGGATTGAAGGGAATCGTTTGTTCAAGTTTTATACATTATTGTGTATACTTTTATTGGGACATATACGTGAAGTTTTCGTATATGTCCCAATACAAGTATACTGGCTGAGACAAAGAGAATTTTTTTTATATAAATACTCCACAATTGTATCCGAATTTTTGAAATTAACAGTAAGGTTGTGCTCTGTTCTACCACTATTTAATGAAATTTCTGAATATATCCCTTGGAATAAATATTATTGGTTTAAATTACTTGTTTATTGGTGATTAAAGGAAAAAAATGGTTTACCCTTCATTTTTAACCCCTTAACCGGTTTGC
Source organism: Argiope argentata (assembly GCA_026289955.1). NCBI lineage: Eukaryota > Metazoa > Arthropoda > Arachnida > Araneae > Araneidae > Argiope > Argiope argentata. Next base: position 597,177 of record JAOUZG010020323.1, read on the forward strand.
CCGTACGCCGTACGTGCATCGATTTATCAAATTTTGATAGTTGTAAACAAAAAATTCAATAGTAAAACAATCAAAACAATTATAATTCAATAGTAAAATGACTTCGAATGCCTCCATGTATATGCCTCCTCTTCGTATTCCATGGATTTCCATTTGAATCAAAATAAGAAAATATTCCCAAAATAGATGGTGTCATCTTATTAGATAGTAAGGAAAATAAACCGGTTAAGGGCTTAAGCGATGAGAAGTAACCAAAGCTCAGAGGTGTTAAAGTAAGTGGTGTGATATAAAAAGATTGCGCATATTATAATAATTTATACAAAAGTAATTTTTACATTAAAAATTCCAATCAACGCCGGATATATACATGCGTGTATGCATTTTCTCCTATACAACTAAGCCAAAATCAATGAAATTTTCCTATTTTGAAGGATATATCAATGTGTACATGCGTTCTCTCCAATACAACTGAGCCAAAATTAATGAAATTTTGCAGGATATATCAATGTACATGTGTTAACTGCAATACAAATGAGCTAAATTCAATGAAATTTTGCAGCATATATCAATGTTTACATGCGCTCTCTCCAATACAACTGAGATAAAATCAATGAAATTTTGCATATTTTGCAGGATATATCAATGAGTAC
>JAOUZG010020323.1:597836-611272 GCA_026289955.1 Argiope argentata
AAAATCAATGAAATTTTGCATATTTTGCAGGATATATCAATGAGTACATGAGTTCTTTCAATGCAACTGAGACAAAATCAAAGAAATTTTGCATATTTTGCAGGATATATCAATGTGTACATGCGTTCTCTCCAATACAACCGAGATAAAATTAAAGAAATTTTGCATATATTGCAGGATATATCAATGTGTATTTGCGTCCTCTCCAATACAACTGAGCCAAAATCAATCTAATTTTGCAGGATATATCAGTGTGCATTCTCTTCTATACAACTGAATCAAAATGAACGAAATTTTGCAGGATATATCAATGTGTACATGCGTTCTCTCCAATACAACTGAGCCAAAATTAAAGAAATTTTGCATATATTTCAGGATATGTCAATGTGTATATGCGTTCTTTCCAATGCAAAGGAGACAAAATCAATGAAAGTTTTGCATATTTTGCAGGATATATCAATGTGTATGTGCATTCTCTTCTATACAACTGAACCAAAATCAATGAAAGTTTTGCATATTTTGCAGGATATATCAATGTGTATGTGCATTCTCTTATATACAAATGAACCAAAATCAATGAAATGTTGCATATTTAATATCAAAAATAAGGAGTGCTTCCAAATTTTAAAATATTTAATTAATTAGAAATAATTAAAAATCGTCATTTTTTTATTCTTTAAACTTTACTCAGATTTTTTAAAACTTATTTTAATACATAATTTAGCAATGTATTTATTGGTATTAAAATAATGATTTATACATGATTAAAATGAAGTTTGCGCCAGTCGTTGAATTGGAGAGAAACTTTTTTATACTTCGGCATTTGTGAACAAAAAATTATAGGATCAATAAAACTATTATAAACAACGTACGAAAAATTTCAAACAAAAGGATTTTGTATACTTTAATATTTTATTCAAAAGTAGATTTTTTGATGTTATTTTTTTAAAAGTAGTTTATATGTAAGTTTAAGACTTTAATTCTAAGCAAGTCTTTTAAAAAAAACTTTCAATAACGTCAAAAAGTAATGTTACTGATAGCGAATTAAATAAATTTTTATTTCCCCGTCTTAGGAAAAAGAAAAATGGCTTTCATTTTACATTCTCCAAGTGCGTTTCATCTGTAATGATTAAACGTCGAGTATTGTCATAAATCAGAAGCTTAATTGGAAAAGCATCGCGACGACTTATTCCTCATTATCTCAAAAGGAGAAATAAACTACGATAAAGAATCCCTCCCAATTATTTTCGAGACTAATTACCAGTTTTTGATGAAGAAGTTGAAGTATGTGAATAAAAGAAACTGCATGAAATATTAAAACAATGTGAGATGGATGTAAGAGTTACACAATTGACAGTTTAAAGAAAGTTAAATAAAATAAAAAAAGCAAAAAACAGATTCAAATTTGAAAAATCAAAACATTTACATTAACTTATACATTTAATCATAAGTACATAGTTACGTTTTCTATAATATTATGCAACATATTCAAGTTTGAAGAATTAAACATTTTTAAACCAAATAATATATTTAATCACAGGTATATAGTTATATTTCCTATAATATAGGGTGTTCATTACGTAGTTTCCATACCTCAAAACTTTCGAATAAAAAATATTTCGCAAAAACCGATAACGTTTTCGTAAATTACAACTCAAAGAATTTTATTAATGATATTCAAGTGCACAAAAAGCTTAATATTAAAGCTTGCACAATTTACACTTTGTAGGCATTCAGCTGAAGGCGGTTATGGAGAACGTTCCATATTGTCGTATGCGGCATAAGTACCTGCACAGCTGATTGTCTCGTTGATTTTCTGGGACTACGAGTAAACGTTTTTTGGATGCAATCAACATTTTCCTGCAATGTGCTTGGTTTTCCCGCTCCTTTCGGTATAGAACGCTACCAGTTTCCTGAAATTGTGCTATCCAGTGTCTGATAGAATTATACGAACGAGGAGTTTTTTTGTACGTGGTCCTGAAGTGACGTTGAGTAGTTATGACTGATTTAGTTTCGAAAAACCACTATACACACATTTTTTTTCTTGCACGGTTGCCATTTTTATTTATGACGTCATAATTACCCAGACTGCAAATGCGCTAAGATTGCATTGTTGTCACGTAAAATTCTTTGAGCTCTAATTTACGAATACGTAATATTTTTTATTCAATATATTTTTTTTTATTATTGTGTAATATTTTTTATTCAAAAATTATAAGGTACGGAAACCCCGACAATAATTTATGAGCACCCTGTATTATGCAACATATTCAAGTTTGAAGAATTAAAATATTTTAAACCAAATAATGTATTTAAATACATGAAACTTAGTTGTGTTTTCTATAATAATTGAAAATTTCTGCAAGAATGAGTATTGTTACTATACATGATGATTTACTATATTTTATTTATTTATTTGTAGGAAATTAAAAATCAGTAACCAGATGTAAAATCAGATTGCTTATTGTTTGCAGATGGATTCTAAAATCCTCCGTGCTTTTGAGCATGCGTCAGGATAGGTTCAATTCGGGTCGAAAGAAATAAATAATGATTTTGTTGTTGTTGTTAATGGAAAAAAAGGCAAATAATGGATTGAAAAAATCACAAGTACGATAAAAATAATTAAATTTTATATTATTCAAAAATACAAAATCATAAAGGAAAGGGGCAAAAATTTTTGTAAACAACGCAGTTAACTCCGATATTAGGCGAGAATTGAATAATGAAAATGTGAACTTCCAAATGATATAATTTTCAGCGTCTAAGAGCGTTTGTACTTGCGAGTAGCGAGCTGGCATAGTTTTTTTCAAACATTGTCTTTGATGATGATGATGATGATGCCGTGTCTGCTTTTATCCACGGAAAGAGGGGTGCAGTAGCTTCTGAGGGTATGGACCCCTGAGCACCCGGAGGCAGAAGTCTGACTTCTAGCTCATATGAGGTTGAAACACACACCCAAACGCTTTCACAGCCCCTTTTTACAGGGAGGGGGTACATTCACACATCTCACAGATAGCACACAGAAGAACAACCATGACCGGGACTCGAACCCGGAACTCCCAGATCACGAGGAAAACGCTCTACCTCTGTGCCAGAAAGCTAGCAAACATCGTCTTTAAACGGATTATATTTGTTAGAAAATCGCTCACCGGTATTCGAAATGGATGCGGAGTTAGTGGGAGGGGGGGGGGGGCGAACACTTAAAAGTCACAATAACTTTAAAGGTGATTTTATTGAATGATGCAAGTGTTTTTAAAAAACTCTCCTATTTCTGAAAACATCTGTTTAAAAACAGTTCTGAAAAAGTATTAAACAATTAATTTATACAAGGTCAATTTAGGTTTTTTTAAACAAAAGGCATGACGAAGAATTGGAATAAATTAAATAATTAAAGGACTTTAAAGTACCCGCCGGACTGATTTTTTTGTTATTGTTGTTTATGGCACTTTTTCAAACCCTTTGATTGTCTGCGATTTAAACCAATCGAGAGTCAATTGTTTTTCAGTAGCGCCAACTAGGGCCAAGAGTACGACTTAGCTACACACACGTCACAACCCTTTTTATGGGACAGACTTCATTCATGCATTTTATTCATTCATCCACAGATCGTAATTTATATCTGGAACAGAAAACTATCACCTCTGACCCAGTACCCCCGGTGGTATTACTCTCGACACGGAGAACTTTGTGACCAAGACAGATTTAACGAGCGCCAGTCAATTCACACTCGGGGAACCTTCGGCCAGCGGGGTTCGAACTCGCAACCTAACGTATACGGGTTCAAAGCTCTACCAACCAGGCTATCTCGGTCCCCCATTGATTCTTTACATGTTTCAATCGAACATGAGTAAAAAAAAACAGTCTCTTAAATATTTATTCATTTCAATACATTGAGTGCGGTTAAAACCGGTTCCTTTTCTGAATAAAATTGCATTATTCTCATAAGATATCACCATCATATAAGATTCTTATACGATTTCTCCATTTTATAAGATTTCTCTATCTTTCTCAGTATATATAAACAAAAACCTATAAAGACAAGACGAGCCTTAAGGTTTCAAGTATCTCCTACAAAGTGAACGTGATTCAGCCGAAAAAGCATCTTTTTGCAATTTTGAAAAGTGTTTTTAGAAAATTTTCAAGATAGCGCGCTATTTTTCTCGAATCCATTGTGAGCGGGTTCAAGTAGAAGACGCAACATATTTTACGCAATTTCTTATCGTAAGAAAATTTCTCAATCATTATTTTAAATTTAAACAGCCAAAAAAAAAAAAAAAAAAATAGAAGTTTTTATTCAAAAGATGTGAAAACAGATCGTTGATATTGTTAACCGAAAACTGTTACGAAATTCGATTATTTTTCAACATAAACTTCTTTTACGCAATTCATTGCACAAATAATGAGAAATTTAATTTCTGTTGCAGATTTTATAAATAAGAAATACTGTTATAATTAATTTTGACGTTTCGTCGAAAATTTCTTTCAAAATATAATGAGTGGATTTTTTAAAATAAAAATGAAAGAATTTTTAATACGAATCAGAATGCAATCATCCCCCCCCCAAAAAAAATCCACATCATTATGCAAACCCCACATCATTACACGTAAATTGATTTAATACATTTGGAAGACATAGTAATTCGGTCCAATTTCATTTTTTTTTAGTTCTGAATAATTAATTTGAAAAAAACTAAACAGATCAAAATGCCAGTCAATATCTGAAATTATTATTCACACAAAATATATAATTCGAATTATTCGTTATAGCATCTTTCATTTTCAATAATTGCTAATTAATAATTGTGCTAATTGCTAATAAATTATAATTGTTACAACAGTTGTGATAGCATTTTTCAATCATTGTTCGACTATAAAGAAATCTGAAATTAATATTACAACGAAAAAGTATTCCGAGATTAAATATTCTCTCCTGGATTTTTGAAATTTCCCAGTTTAATTTTTACTAGAAAAATTTTGACAGTTTTTATACTTTAATTTTTACTATTGAAGGTCAGCAGACTGTAAATTGAATGATTGAGGATACAGCCATAATTATTTTGACTTTATTTTATAGAACAATCTTAATACTGGGCGAATCCGGCGAGATGTTTAATCCATTTATCATACCGTGAATTCCATTATCTTCCTGCTGAAAATTATAATTTAGAAAATCGTTTGATGGATAAAATTGCTTATATGATATGCGATTATTCAATACATTCAGAATCTATTGCATTCGCCCACGCTTATGAAGCTGTATTCAAGATTTTTCGAGATATCTATTTAGCTATTTATTTCTTCAGTACCTATAATCACTTAATTTTATTTGCCTTTGCTTTGGGTATTAGTGAGGTCTCTTTCAGGGTACGCGATTCAGAAAGATTTCGACTCTCTGAATCCATTGTTGTTTCAGTAATAGGATATTTCATTCTTTCCAGACATAAGAACGGTGCATTTTTAGAACCTTTTCAATTAAAATTAAACAGATGTTCCCAAATATAGCATAAAGGTAAGTTAGTCATTGAAATTGGCAATTTTAAGAAGACTTGGGGGAATTAAGAGCTGTATTTATACAATCCAGATTCTATTTTGTCAGATGACCAACAACAATAAAACTTTAATTTACAAAAGATAAAAATTTTATGAAGGATTAAGTGGGGTGAAATGTACATTCAATCCCTTTTGATCAGTGTCTAGGGTACTGATTAAGAAAAGAAGTACAGTTTAAAGAAAAACAGTTCATTTATTAGCGTCTCTCACACAGGGATCTTTTTAAAGGAATGTGATTGGTTGGACAATTTTTATCTCTTTCGCTGAGCGTGAATCATTTGTCTTTTAGCGGATTCAGCAATTTTACACAGCTTCTATTGAATTGATTTACTGGAACGAGCGGAATGGATCAGGAAATAAGAGAATATTTTAGAGTGACGTTACTATGGGCTAAATAAAGCTTTGGAAAATAATTAGGGTTTTAAATATTGTGTGTGTGTGTGTGTGTGTGTGTGTGTGTGTGTGTGTGTGTGATATCTTTTAAAATAATTAAAATCATAATAAATATCCTAATTTTTATCTTAATTTAACTCATACTACTTTCATTCCAAAATGTTCCCTTATTTCTTGATCCAAATCCCCCTTTTTAAATTAATTAGATAGCATTTTTTTATTTAATTAATTCAACACGCGGTCTGCAAAACTGTTGGTCTCAGCAGGTTTTTGCGCTCCGAGTGAAGAAATAAAAATCCATAATGAGGTTACAAAATTCTTTAAAGATACCTACATTTCCCTTTCCTAAGACTACATGTTCCAAAGAAATTCCCATCGGAATCTTATAGTACAAACCACTGAAGTGAAAATTTCGAACTCCTTTGCTTTTCTGCTCTCGTATCGAGATGTAGATTGACGATTTTTTTAAAATTTTATTTTATTATTATCATTTTTATTTTACCACTTATTCTTAGCATGTAAATCAGGCTTTCCGTGATGAAATAAATAAAGTTTAAAAGTTTACAATTCAAGAGTTTTTCTTATTTGTTCATGTAATTGCTAAAACATGCTTTTAGATATTTTCATTCCTATTCATGAAAAAAAAAAAAGAAGTAAATGTAAACAAAATCATCCTTTTAAATTATTCCCCCAATAAAATCTTAAAAATAAATTGAACTTTCAATACGTGTTTCTTTCTCGTTGAGATTTTGAAATTTCTCGAATTTTCTGGCGAAAAAAAAGTGAGAAATTTACCATAGGGAAACAAACATCGATAGAAACAATATAAATAATAAATTCGAAGGGAAATAATGACAAAAATTAGAAAGAGATTATACAAAGAAGCCATTTTTCGATTTGAAAAACACTGATAAACACATTAAAAAACAGATACAGATTTTTTTCAGAGAAAAAAAATAAGACAACTAACTGACATTAAAGAATTGACAAAAAAGAAATCGTAGCATTTCAAAATTGGTGATAAAATTTAAAAAATAAACATTCAAAATATGAATTATTATTATTTTTTTATTCTACCAACGCTAATCATAGTATCATCAATTTCTTCCACTTGTATATTAACATATTAAACTGGCTCAGTTAAATTGAATTGCTTCTTTTTGAAAAAAAATTTATTTTAGTAAATTGTTAAATTCTATTTGAATAAGTTTTTGATTCTCTACATTTATTTTATGCCGGCTTTCTGACGCAGAGGTAGCGCGTCTTCCTCGTGTTCTGGAAGTGCCGGGTTCGAGTCCCAGTTCGGGCATGGTTGTTCTTCTGTGTACTATCTGTGAGATGTGTGACTGTGCACCCCCCTTTAAAAAGGGGATGTGCATGCGAATGTGGTGAATGTTGTAGCTTAGTCGTACTCTTGGCCCTAGTTGGCGATACTTCAAAAATAAGAGATGCTCCTTTCGACTTAAATCTGCTGCTGTATCAGCGGGGAGCTTGTCCAATATGGCAAGTGCCATACGTAACAACAACAAAAACATTTATTTTATTAGTCAATTGTATTTTTTCAAATAAAACATTTTATAAATGAAGCTTTTCTTTTCGATTCATTCATTACTAGTTTAAATCAATTAATTCTACAAAAATATTTCGTTAGATTTTGGAATTCAATGTTGAATAACATTTAAGTAATTAATACAGCATTGTATTTTGGTTAGAGTCAAACATTTTCAGTTCTTCTCCTATGATTTGCACTTTGCACTTCTCCTATGATTGCACCTGAATCAATTCAGGAAGTAGGCGCGTTTGTTAGTCCGGATGAGTTTGATGTTGGTTAGTATAGGAGATGGTACCAAAGCAATGCTAAAGTGTATGAAAGCAACTAATACTTAAAATGTCTCTCAAGATTATTTTCCCAGAAAATAGAGAAATATTCTTGGCAATTGCCGACCGGAAAATGTTTTATTTTAAAAATAGCATTTTAGTTAGGATGTACTTAAAACTCCACTATTTTTCTGTATATAACGTAATATAAAATTTGTAATATTCAAAATAGAAATTTCTGCACAATAAACAGCTACACCACAGCTAATAAATTTCTTAAGAAGTGGTGGACTTGGGAAGAAATAAATAAAAAATAATTACGCGTTGTACCTTGCAATGCTCAATGAAATTCTCAAACAGCAGAGCAAAATAATAAATTAATTTTTTATCATGTAAGAACAATGCTCTTGTTTTGGTTTGAGGTTTTTGAATTACAGAATGAACGGGTTAAAAATCGGCAATTTATCGTTTTTGGGACATCAATTTTCCTTTTTTAGGGTAAAGATGGTTGTAATGTTTGGCAACTTATCGCTAACAAAAAGTCACAACTTGGCACGAATATCCGCCATAAATCTGATTCTCGATATATCGACACATGTATATTTTGATAGTCACATGATTGTTTCAAACCTCTTTAAATTAGTTAATGGCTTGAATTAATTAAGACAAACAATGTCTTATAAATAATAATGTTCTCACAAGATAACATGAATTTGAGATAGCAGATTTCAATTTTTTTTGACGATTAATATATTTTCTCTACATATACAAGAAAGTAATATTAAAAAATCCATGCAAGCAAAGTTACGTCACATCTGGTTTTGCAATCTATCACCAATAAAAGACAGATATTAAAGGAATACAAAATTTCGACAAAATAGTTATTTTTTATTTGTTTCCGTTCTAATGCAGAAACATGTTTGCTAGTTTAAGTAAATAAATAAATGTGATAATTGAAAAAAATAATAATAATAAAAGTCCTTTAATTACAACACAATTTCATATTACACATACTCTGTATTTGAAGAGTAGACTCGTCATTGCTAAATTTTTGCAACCCAATTTAGATACGTATTTTAAGAAAAAGTCGAATCAGGTAACTGGTTAAATTCATAAATTAGCTGTTTTCAGCGACACCAATTATTTTCGCACAAATTGTTTTAATGTAATTTTTTTTCTGTCGTTGTTGTTTCTTATAGCACTAGTCATAGATAGAAAAGCTCTCTGAATAAGGTAGCAATTTTAAGCAGAGAGATTGTCTCTTGTTTCATTAGAGCCAACTGAGGTCAAGAATATGCCTTAGCTATACATGGCATCACAATCCTTTTACTTCATTCATTTCAGACTTCATTCATGCGTTTCAATCATTCATCCACAGATCGTACTACAGACCTGAATCAAAGAACTGTCACCTCTGAGCCAATACCTCTGGGTATTGTCCTGAAATGGAGGATGTTGTAGCCATGACATTTATAAGAGTATCAGCCACCACATGCACGGGAAGTCTTCGGCCGGCAAGGTACAAACTCACAACTCCAATGTGAATCACAAATTCTGTCAACCAGGCTATACCACACTCATTTTTTTTCTAATTTTGATAATTATTTCTTACAATTTTTTCTCCCATTCTAATATATACTTTCAAATAAAATACGGTTTATAATAATGCTGCATGAAATCAAATATATTTCAGTTCTGTGATAAATTGTAAACGAATAATATTGTTCCATAAACATCAGCGAGAGTGATTTTTTTCATTCTTGCATACTTTCCAATTGAGAGGTCACCCCCTTCCCAGCATGGAATGGTGGATTTTGGATAAAACCGCGAATGCTTTGCATCACGAACTGTAATTATAGAGCATTGGCATGTGATGTGAATAAAACATTTTTTGCAATTAATCTTTGGCACGCAGTTAAACACAGATTTCCGAAAATGGAGTATGAATATTAAACAGCTTTTTCAGACTGATTGATACTAGAATTTAGAAAAGAACTACAATTGAAGGAATAAGGTAACATTCTGAATTCCATTCAATTAAATAATCACGTTCTTATTATTTATTTATTACATTTATACAAATGTTTTATTATTATTATTTATTTATTTACTAGCTTTTACCCTCGACTTCATACGCGTGGAAATTTTAATGTATATATCTCAGAACCAACAACCTAATCATTTAAAATGCTAACAAACCGTATGCATGAGACAGGAATTTTAAACACCAGTTGGGGAAACAAATGCAGATTAGAAATTTTAAATTTCAATTAATCTGTTTTATTTTTATTTAAAAGTACTTCTGAAGGAATCGAAAGATCTCTTACTTAACGATGATTAATTTTAAATGTATCAAACGCTACGAAAGTAAACAGAATCATTTGAAATAACAGGTTGAAAACATGTTATATCTAACCTCATTAGTGTGGGGGAAAAATTGCTTAAAAACAATGTACTTAAAATTATGAGGGTACCTTTACGTTTGCCAGGCGCAAACGAATAATCGCCATTACCGACTTCTAGCTACTCTCACAGCCAGAGTTTGATTACTCCTTTTTGAAAGATTCCATTTGAGTTTTCTGGGCATTTCGAAAAACTATCAACTAATAACAAATAAAAAAAACTATAATTTTTTCCTTAAAAAATAGGCTGTGACTCCGCCATTAGCGAGAGCAAAACAGAGAGCAGGAGCGAAAACCTAGTAGTTTCGCTAGCTCATTAAATTTAAGGATTCTAAGAATAAAATGAACAGCGTAAGGAAAAAAAATGAATACATTTGTTCTTAACAGCTTCACTACTACAGAGTGATGCTTTTCTTAAAAAGAAATTGGAAAGAATAAATACACTTACTGGGTTCAACTATTTTTTTTACAGGCAGGAAACAATTTAAGAATTAAAAGAAAAAAAAAAAACAGCTGAACTTTTCAGTTATGAAAACGTCTTTCCACCAGGATAATAAATCACAAAAAATTATATTAGAATAATAAATAATATTAAAATGAACACCGGAAACAGAAAAATAAAAACAAACGATTCAAAAAGCCCAGTCAGATGTTTTCATCATTTTTTTAAAATTTTTTGGTGGAAAAGTCAGTTTTTAATAAATAAAAAAATGTACCACTCAATCAACCGGAATAAAAATTAGCCTATGTTCTTCTGTAGGCTATAATCTATAACTGTGATGAATTTCATCCAATTTCCTTTAGCCGTTCTGGCCTGATTGATCCACATCATCCATCCATCCAAACTTTCACATTTAAAACAGTAGTACAGATCACGTTTATACATGCAAAAGAAAAGATTGGTAAATGATCTAACCTTTGATTCAAAATTCAAGCTCTATTTTTTAAATGCTAACATTGTTTACCAATATTTATTCATGCAGAACTTTATAGTTTGTAAGTGTCCTGTTTATTTGTATTCGAATAGATAGACTAGCCCTGAATGGATTTGTTTCAAATTTTATAGAAATCTACAAATGTGGTTTTAAATCCATTTGAACATTCTATAACGCTAAACATTTTTGAGTTTTGTTCACAGACGAATAGATTTTTGTTTTTAGTCAGGCAATCTTGGAAGCATTCGTGATGTGAAAAATGTTATGCAAAGAATGCGACACTGATACGAGTAAAATATTATCAAGCTATGCTGTTTTATTTCAGGGTTTCGTTTTTTTAAACTTATACATATTTATTTTTATATGATTCATATGATTACAATTTTACATTTTGTACTACATTTACTTACTATTATTAAACTGGGCGAGATAGCCCAGTTGGTAGAGCATTGGACCCATACTCCTTAGGTTACGAGTTCGAAACTCACCGGCCAAAAGATTCCCCGAGTGTGTGGTGACTGGCGCTCGTTAAATCTGTTCGTGGTCACAAAGTCCTCCATGTCGAGAGTAATACCACTGGGGGTACTGCGCCAGAGGTGATCGTTCTCTGTTCCAGGTCTAAATTACGATCTGAGATGAGTGAATGAATATGCATGAATGAAGTCCGCCCCCTAAAAAGGGTTGTGGCGTGTGTGTAGCTAAGTCGTACTCTTGGCCCTAGATGACGCTACTTGTAAAAAAACAAGAGACATATCTCCGGCATAAAATCCGCTGATTTATCAGCTGGGCTTGTCCATGGTAAGTGCCATAAGTAACAACAACAACCAATACTACGTTTATACACTGTTTTTTTATTATTAAAAAAAGACAGTGCTTTACATTCTTCAAACTAATAAAAAGACCACGCGACAACAAAGACGGTGGCATATTTTTTGAGCATTATTTTGTCCACATCCAAATCCACCAACATAAAAAAAATTATTCCGTGTGCATACGAATAAATCTTTATTAGAAGGAAGACGACCTGTATTGCATATTTTATCATTGTGTCTTGCTCTCGTAAAAACTGAGTAACCGGCTCGATTATTTACGACTCGGTTGAGATATCCCACGCAAGGCATAGCTGCTCCCCATAAAACTAAATTCGTCTCGTTGGAAATCAGATTTATTAATAAAGAGATACCCGGTAGTTTTGGTTTATGGTCTTTGGTTAAAGGTAAAAGAAATATATGGTCGCATTGTTCTGCTCGAAGGTCACATCTCTTCGCCCGAGTTGTTTCATTAAGCTCAAATCGATCAATTAGAAAAATTCAAAGAAACAATTTGAATTTCAATACATTTTTATGCATGTAATAAATTAAAATGTATTTTTTTCAATATAAAGAAGAAAGATAAAATGCCTTCCTGAGATCACTACAAGGCTGAAAAAATTAATGGACAATGAGAACCCTAAAGCTTAATATTTATTTTAGAACATAATTAAATAAATGTTGAAAAGTGTATTGAAAAAGGAACACGTCTGTACGAAAAGATCAATTTTAACTTTTTGCAGACCGAAAAATAATTCGATGTAAAATTATTCACCTAATACAAAGATTTGTTTATTGCTATGAAAAATAAATATATTTATAATTCTTTTAAGACGAATTTCTTTGAAAAAATAATCTACATCTCTTAACCATTATGTAGGCGTTTTTAACAATTAAATTTAAAAAGGTAAGAAAGGTTAAGAAAAAGGTAACATAACGTAGTTCAATGTGTCATGCAAGTCTATCATGTTGCAACAAATGGGCTAAGTTTAATTTATTTTTCATATGGAATTTTTGTTTTCTTTAACCACTTCACATACAATGACGTCTCTGACACGAGCATCGAATTATTGAATTTTTAGTTTTTAATCTGAAATTATGAGAAAGTATTCAGTAATTTAAAATGCAAGAATATAATGAACTTTAAGATATAGAAGTTCGTTACATTATTATAAGAATTAAAATAACAATAAATGTACAATGATAGCATGTGTCGTCTAATTGGGAAGTTAAATACATTGGTATGTCAAAAGGTTAATAAAGAAGGCATAAATTTAATTTTATAAAACTATGCATTTTAATTAAAAATTCTGAATTAACGATTTCGTCTTTTTAACACCAGATAACTTAATAACACCAAAAATTAAAATAAATTAATACCAGATATTGAATACCAAATACCAAAATAAATTAATACCAGATATTGAATACCAAAATAAATTAATACCAGATATTGAATACCAAATAGCAAAATAAATTAATACCAGATATTGAATACCAAATAGCAAAATAAATTAATACCAGATATT
>JAOUZG010020323.1:613521-629562 GCA_026289955.1 Argiope argentata
ACAAATCTGCTGTATTTAAGGGATACTTTAATGCCACTACAAATTTCGTTTATCTAAAATAATGAGTGATAAAATAATATTACGAGTTAACTTGAACAAATAACAAAATGTAGATATGCCAAATTTAAAAATAAAACTATAGAAGGGAAAAACCAAATTACAATTGTATTTTTTAAAATAATTTTTCCAAAATGTGAAAGTTTTTTTTAAATTATCCAATCATAAAATCTTAATGAATCACTAATGTTCTTCTTAAAACTATTGTTTAAGTATTACTCAGACAATTCAATTGCAAAAGGCGGAATCATTGATAAAAATGCGATTAAAGAAAAAGTCGGGGAAATCGCCCATACATAAAGCAAATCGAATTTAAGAAAATTGAGTTAGCAAAGCAGCTTTAAAGTCAGTCTCCAGTCCATTAGTCAAAGTGGCTCGTTTATTGGCGAACGAAAGTTCCAAGTTGGGTGCTAAAAAAACAGTTCTCGAAAACTCCCAACACCTGAGGGGGTACTGCATTAGAATCCCAGTTTGCCTGACAGTGAATGGAAAGTTTTTATTTTTATTAGCTGTTCTCAGTAAAAGAATTATGAGCAGTCTGATCTTTTAATTTTATTAGATAACCCTCTCATTTCGAAGCTCGTGTATTTTTAAAACGGGCCTTGTCATTCTGAAAGAAAGCTGGATGATCATGACGGAATCTGGGGGACCACCTTCCCGCCTATTTATTTTTTTTTGTTTTATTTTATTTATTCATTTATATTTATTATCATGTGAGAACATGTTGATTTCGCTAGGGAGTTTTAAACAATTGAAGCTTGAAATCGCGTGAATGAATAAAGTATAAATGGCATATTCATCTACATCTTTAACTACATATATTTTTTACCTGCTTTTACCAATATTTCATTATTATTAAGAATGCTTCTTTGAAAACAGATGCGTTTTCAAAAGGTTGACTTGCTTTATTATAACTTATGCGTCTTTGACAACAATACATTTTTAAAAGGTTAACATAGAACTATGACATCATAGCTGTTATTTCATCTCAAAATCGGTGGAGCTCCAAAAAGTTTTTTTGCCAGACAGAAAAATTAAAAATGAAAGTTTATAAAAATTATTATATATTTATATATCTCTATATAGCAAGAGGGATAGAGACCGATAGCAGAGCCTCGTGATTGTTTCAACTCGGTTTGAACTGGTGAATGACTTAAATTAATTAAGACCAATAATGACTTAAAAACAATAATGTTCTTGCATGATAACTTGAATTTTGAGATTCATTCGTAGATTTCCTTTTCTTTTTTAAAATTTCTTTTTACTTTTATTATATATTTGGAAATAATCCCTAACCTGTTAAACAATCAACAGATTTGCCCATATACCGCACGTGCATCGATTTATTGAATTTTGATAGCTGTAAGCTAAAAATAAACCATACATAACGATTATAATTCAATATAAAGATTACTGCGAATACATAGATAAGTCATATATTCAATGGATTTCCATTTGAAACGCAATAAGAAAATATTCCTAAAATAGAATGTGTAATCTTATTAGATAGTAAAGAAAATAAAACAGTTAAGTGTTTAATGCACAAGTTACCGAACATGTCAGTTTCACTGTATGACTTAAAAGATTATACTGTTTACTTAAAAAATAGATATTTTATGACGATTGACGATATTAAAATGTTACTGAAATTTCAATTATTTCTTTTATTACGAAAATTTTGAGTTATATTTGTCGAATATATTATCAATGCTTTTTGAGAAAAAAAAATTTATTTTGCAATTCATTCTGACTTTTTTTTGAGATTAAGTAGTACAGTTTCTTTTTTAAACCTTTTGAGTGTTGCCCAATCTGTCATTGTAACGTGATTAATTGTTTTATCTGCAAATCCATAGTCATTAATAAGCTTTAATGGCCTAACCTTAATTGTATTGATATTTTTACCATTTATCGCTTTAAAACTCTGTAACAGCTGTTTTTTTAAGTTTTCCCTTAAAGTAATATATTAAGATACATTAGATCAAATTACAAACTTAATGTTATATTTCATCAAAACACTAAACGTTAAAATTTCTCCATAGAAAATACCGCAAAGTTGAATTCGGAAGACTAAACTAAAACTCGAAAAAACTTCGAACTCAAACTTTCAGAAATAAAAAGAATTATGTCAAGAAGACAAATACGACATGTATAAAGTTGTTATTTGAAGTTGAAAGATATCATGGAATGTATCTTCCTCAAAATATTTTATGCGAGAATAACTCCTCTTATCTAGGAAAAAGGAATAACTTGACGGAAAGAATGTGATTGGAAATGGAATTGCAAGAAGGAAAAGGGAGAAATGGCTGATAAAAAAAAGAAGGAACCGAAAAGATTGGAACCAAAATTTGACAAAGAACTAAAATGGTAGTCTATAGGATTACATTCTAAATTTTATTCACTTAAATCATTGTACACAGAGCTGACATCCTGGCATACGGGTAGCACGTCTTTTCCATGATGGGTGTCCTGGGTTCGAGTCCCTATTCGAGATGGTTGTACTTCTGTTCTAATTGTGAGATGTGTGCCGACTTTCTGGCACAGAGGTAGCGCGTCTTCCTCGTGTTCTGGGAGTCCCGGGTTCGAGTCACGGTTCCGGAATGATTGTTCTTCAGTGTACAGTTTATAATTTAATACGGAGCTCCAGTTGTATGCCTTAGGGGGAAGACTCTCCGTGTATATGGTGGCTGGCGCACATTAAATCTGTCGTGGTCATAAAGTCCTCCATGTCGAGAATAATACCACTAGGGATACTGGGTCAGAGGTGATCGTTCTATGTACCAGATCTAAATTACGATCTGTGGATGAAAGAATGAAATCTTCTCCATAAAAAGGATCTGTGACGTGTGTGAGCTAGAAGCCAGACTTCTGCCTTCGGGTGCTCCGGGTTCCATATCCTCAGAAGCTACTGCACCCCTCTTTCCATGGTAGAAAGGGGACACGACATCATCATCATCATTTGTGAGACGTGTGTATGTGCTGCTCTGTAAAAAGGGGGTTGTGCAAGCGATGTAATGCGTGAGTAGCTAAGACGTACTCTTGGCTATAGTTGGCGTTACTAAAATAAGAGAATACCCCCAGGGTAAAATTGTTTGCGTCACTGAGTTTGTACATGGCAAGGGCCATTTGAAACGGCAATCCCAACAGTTATATTTTGTGTTATCGCGTTTATATGTATGTGAAAATACCAACCGACAGATGATTAACTCCGACAGGTTTAGTTAAACATTTGAAACGTGTTTATAGTTTAGATAAACCTGTATACTAAATTTTATCTACCTAGTTCTTTATGTTTTGTATCGAGTTCGATCGCTATCGAACAGCCAGATAGACAAATTTCTTGTGTGTTTGTCTATCTGGCAATATTATTCAAAATTTGATAAAAGTCTGTGCATTTGTTCGTAATTCTATATACTAAATTTCTTGCAGTTAGTTCAAAACAATTTAGAACTATCGTGTTCACAGGCAAACATAATTTTAAAACTATTTTTTTCGGACTCAAGGAGGTTTAAAATGTGAAGATTCTTGAAAATTTAAAATTCGAATTTTCAGGCGATTGAAATAATATATATAACTTTACATATGAGAAATTTTAAAAAATCCATTTTAAGAATTAGGAATTAAATATTTTCTAAAATAAACTCATTTTATATTATGCCCGTAACATTATGTTACAGCAATTATGAAGAAAAGCAGTTACACAAATAAATATTTTAAACAAATTCCCTTTTTTACCTTTAATTTGTTTTTGACCAGGATCATTTTAGAAGTTTACATTTTTTACATATTAGCTTTAATTTTTATTAGTGCTGAAAATATACGTAATGTTTACAAATTTGAATCCCAATAGTTTTACATAGAAAAACATTCATGACACTTTCACTTATGATTCGATTCTTAAGTTACAGCGTCGCCATTTTCTGCATTCCAGTGTTAAAAAATAATACGTTGAATAGCAATAAACAAACTTCAAGGCATAATTCATTTACTGAAAAATAATCTTTACGAAGATTTTAAATAATTCAGTATGGTTTTTATTGTAACAGATATGTCACGGAGGTGGGCTATAATAAAACAGATATAACACTTAGGATGCCCTACATTCATATCTATAACGTGCGTGCGTGTGTGTGTGTGTGGGTGTGTGCGTGTGAGAGAGAGAAAAAAAGAGAGCAATGTACGTATGGAATACATTTGAAACATATGGTCCATTTGGAATAATGATTTATTCTAACCCTGAAAACTTCGCAGCATAGGATGCATATTACAAAATGGAAACTTTACATACAGAACATTAAATAGATTTTCGATTTTCTTATACTCAGAAATGTGAACATCACAAAAGATACATTTTAGCAGAAGACTTCTAACACAAACAGAAACAAAAGAATTACTATTTTTAAATAAGATGAATTTTGATACAAAAAACAATGAATGTACATAAAATTTTTATTAAAGTACTGTATAAAAAATAAATATACGTTGTTTATTATTCTTTTGAATGCAGAATCATGAAACAAAAGGTCTCTAGTCGGAAATCGACAATTAATAATGCAGATATAAACAAAGCACATTCACAGAAACCAATCACAATAAACATTGGAGATATTCCCATTGTGCCACCTGAATCAACTGTCGATCTCGTGCAAACGGTTTCAGGAGGAAATTAACCGCGGGACCTTGAAAACAAACATTGAATGCATTCTTACAGTGAGTGTACCTGTAAGCCAACAGCGTCACACCTCAAACTATTATAATTTTAGCACTTTCATGTCAATAATACTTACACAGCATCGGCAGAAAGAATTTGAGTTGCTTTTGTACAACATTGCGTTGCTTTAAATAAATAAGAGTGTGACCTTCCTCCATTTATAATTCAAAAAAAAAATAATCCGTGATCATTTTCGAAAAATATTTACGATTACAGTAGGTAATAACTTACAATAAAGATAACTCTCGCTCATACACTATATATGAATTTTTTTTTAAATCAATCGCAAATCAAACAGCAAGAACAGTCTCTCTGAAACTTTTTCGCACATTCCTTAATAAAAAATTCATCTCCCTCCATATAAAAGTTTTGGATGTTAAAAGGAGGACCGAGAATGTGACGATTACATAGATTTATTTTCAGTATCATAAACTTGAGAGTTTTATAATTTGTTGAACAACAAAGAAAACAGCATACATTTTTGGACCCTCTGAATGGTTTATAAAAAAATCGCCAAAAATGATAACTTTAGTAATAAGATCACATATTAAATTTCATCCATTTCGATCATTGTATTTTTGTCTTGTCGCATTGCTATGATGTGAAGGTACAAAGCAACAAATAATTAACCTGTTTGACAGATATGTCCCAAAATTTATTAAAAAGTACACCTTAAGTATGAAAACTATGTATTAAGTTTCATTAATATAAATCATGGAAGTATTCAGTTATAGCGTTTATATGCATACAAAATTACAAATCAACCAACGGTCAATCTCGCCACAGATTTAGTTCAAGATTTGACAAGGATATATATTTTAAAAGCCAAATCTGTGTTCTAAATATTATGCATTTAGCTTTAAAATTTTGTAATTAAAAAGTACAAGTGTATTTGTGTTCTCATGAAGTTACACAGTTAGTATAGAGACTACACTTACTATTGTACATTAATCCTTCGCTCTCAGAAAATCAATTCGATACTAAAAGTATTCACCAAATACTAGGGTTTGTTTATGGTTCCGAAAAATAAATACACATATAATTGTTTCAAGTTGAATTTCGACGAAAAGTTAATTTACACCTTTTTACCCTACAGTAGGTATTTTTAATAACTGAAATTGAAAAACAAACAAATGAAGCATCAAAATGAAGACGACTTGAATAGTGATCATGAGTTACCTCTCGAGAGCAAAGGGACAGCTCAACTTGTCATACTCACTATGCATTGCTTCGAAAATGGTAAATTATTTAATTAATCGCGACGAAATCTTTACTAAAGATATCCGTTTTATTTCAGAAAATATTTGTATTTTTCAGAATTAGAAAAAAAAATCGATTACTTAAAGATTTCTACAACAAAATTAAAGAGCCTTTAACTCGAATAGAATGTTGCATTTTACCAGATATAAAGATTGCTTTAGCTTTTCTTCAGTAAGTTCATACGTGAATTAATTCCACAAACTCAGGTATCCATGGTGATGTAGACGAAGGAATGCCTTCGATTGCTTTACATAAAAGAAACACTGGAAAATCCGTTAAACAGTTAAAATTGATTCTCTAAAGTAGACTTATTAAGAAGCGAGCTATTATAATTTATCATGTGATAATGAAGTTATTGCAAATTACTTATATAATAATTACAATGATTTTTCAAAATTTAGAAAGTTTCATTTTTTAAAAAGGCCAAAATTAATAAAATTCATATAATAATAATCTAGACAAATATAAATCTATGAGTAAAATTTTTAAATATCACTAGAATTTTCTCAATGTAATAAGTTTTTTGAGTAACAGAAGAAATTTAATTCTTCCATTTGAAAAAAATTACATTCAAGAATGTCCAAATTTTTAAATGGCAATAGGTTATAATTAATTATAAAAACTTTATTTACCTTTATTTACCATGAAATTGAATGAATTTCTTAACTAAAGTACATATATTTTATTCAAAAATTAATTATTTTTTGTAATTACGGTTAGCAAATATAACATACATGCGACGCAAGACAATGCATAAAAATTAGCAAAGGTTCATTTTCAGATTTTCTTTTTGTGAGTGTGTTTTGTCTCGGTAATAAAAGTTACTAATTAAATAACTCTCCTTTTAAACACAGGCAGAGAAAGGCTCAAACTGATTTGCCACAAATCCGCCCCGAAACAAGAAAAAGATATTCTTCCAGTTGAGACAGCAGGTTGTTTTTACTAACAAGAAATAAATGCAGCTGCCTCCTTATGTTCGTGACGTGGCTGGAAAATTTATATTAAAAAAAATGGCTGTTCAGTAATTTAAACGCCATGGGAAAGCAATTTAAATTAATTAAATGCAAAACATGAGTGATTTTAATTAGTTTTTCAAAACAAACTTTTAGTAAAAAATTATTTTGATTAGAAAAACTTTATTTCCATTAAAAGAACAATTTTACCTATATAATTTTTTTCAATTAATTAAAAAAGGATAAAAACTATTTTTCTTTTTATGTGCAGTCGAGTATTAAAACATATTTTTATATTAAAAATTTAATTATCTCGAGTAATTTGAATATAAAAACGGTTTAAAAACAAAGCGGCTGAGTTTTTTTCCGCATTTATCTTGGATTTTTGAAAATTTAACGAGAAATAAAATTCTTTTAATTTATTAAAGTATTAATTCGATGATTCATTTTTATACTAAGTCAATATGTATTAATAATAATTATATATTAATTATTAATATATTAAAAATAGATTTTTTAAATATTTGTTTTCTAAACGAGGTCGCAGTAGCTTCTGTAATACTGACAATCATATAAAATTGAGTTTCAAAATTCAATTCATAAATGTAAAATAAATGTTCAAATCACGATAATAAAGAATGGGACTATAATGCATCAACTTCTTGAAAAATGAAACATTATGAATATCATGACGCGAGGTGGTACATATAAACATGCAGCAAGCCCAAAAAAGCAGCACCAAGGCTATTCTGGAGCTGACCAAGTAATTCCATACTTCCATTGGTTGACAAGGGCAACACTTCAACCCTTCTAAGGGCATCAACTTCATCAAACTGTCATGCTATACCATCAAAGGGGGAAATGGCCCTAAAGCAGATGCGGATTGCTCTAAGCCTAAACTCACACTCTGAGGATTTCTAGCCGAGTAACTTGTCCGTTGGACCACAAGTGGAACTTCGATCTGAGGGATGTTATCTGGCTTATAAAACTTTCGCTACATACTCTTCTACCAGTGAGTCAGTGGTTAGGCGAACGATACATTAGCTCCAAGCATGTGTGCGTGAGTTGGTGTTGGTATTGGCTGTTGTATTTAATACACCTGACGACTTTTGCCACCGGTAGAGGGCACCACAACAGCTTTACAAGGTTGCGTATTGAAGGCTAATCGCATCCGGTCACCATTAAAGCAAATGCGGATTTCTTTAGGCCAGAGCTCGCAATCTGAGTAACATATCTGTTAGACCAAAAGTGAAACTTTGGTTCAAGGGATGTTATCTGGCTTATGAAGCTTTCATCACAACCTCATCGTATTTAGTTTGCACCAGATTTTCATCCACGAGGATTATTCGATAGAATCGTATTTCGAATCTGCAGTCCTCCAATCCCTAACTTGGTTCTTGTGATATAAAAATCCGAACATAAATTTCTCGATACTGCGCTAAATTAAAGGAAATTTGCTCTAGATACAAGTAAAATACTTATATGTAAGAAAAAAATTAACGAAAATTAACTTTTCTTAAATATGTGAAAAAAAAATCTATTTATAAAAGGTATCAAACTAAATGGGTGAAGTTAAAATTGAGACATTGAGATAATATGCGGTGAACTAACAGAAAGCAGAAGCACAACGTTCCGAGTAGCGAATGGAGATGAATGCATCTACTCGGAGACTAATGAGTGGCATATCCTAATTTTAGTTTAGCTAACTGAAATTGAAAGTGAAGTTTGAAACTTGTTTTCTATGTCATAACACCACTGACTGCCTCATTGAGAGCAAATTATTAGTCTAAATAATACTCAAAAACAAAGTATTAGTAACATACTTTTGTAAGTCAGTAGCATACGCTAAAGCAATCAGCAATATTTGATTTATTCAAGAATCCTGAAACCAAGCGCTTGCTAAAGGAAAATCAGGCAAATATCTTGAATTCACGAGAATTCAGAAATAATTTGCGGAAACTGTCTCAAATATTAACACCTCCGAGGCACAAGCATCAGTCTAGCCTTTTATCATTTTGAAAGTAAAGAAACTAGGAATTGAGAGTTGGATTTTTGTTCCTTTTAAAAATGGCTTAAGCAAGAACCAGGAAAACAATATGGATTTTGAATATCAATAACATTGCCAATATGATGCTTCATCTCGCCCTTAAAGAACTGAAATATTAATCTAGAACCAAAGCATTTTGTTTAAAACAAGCTTTAATTTAACTTGCAGAGATGGTGATAATGATGTTGTATTCACGTTGCAACGAAAAGAGGGTTGTAGTAGCTTCTAAAGACCTCTGCGCACCTGAGGGCAGACGTTTGACTTCTAGTTAACATAAAGATGACACTCACACAACCGCTAGCACAATTTTTTTTACATGGGGGCTTTTTCCCACATCTCACTGATAGAACACAGGATAAAGAACAAACGTGCCAGTTCGAAATAGGGAACCCAAGATCACGGAAAAGATGAGCTACCCTTAAGCCAGGACACCAGCAACTAAAGCCATGTTCGAACTATATGTCCGTCTTCAGACGACGTGCGATTTCTCCCCCCCCCCTGTGGCTTTTTAGGGTGCTTTGTTGACTACCCAATCTACCGAAGGTAAACTGGGTGGGCATCAAAGAACCCAAGAAAACAGCAGGAGAGTTAAAACGGGAAAACATGCCTCGTCATAGATTCACCGGTCGTTGGAACATGGCTTTACATAGGTTAAAGTCTCATTTTAAAGTTACATATAGAAGCTATTTTGGGATACACTTCTTCATACTTAATCATAAACAAAAGAAGAGGATGACACCCAAGACAGAACCCACCACAACAATCCAATTTCCATACCATATCAGAAATAGAATATTTGATTCAAGTCGAATTTCATGTGCACCCAATTATCACAAATGCCAGATTTGTAAATATTGGTTCCAAAATAGAAAATAAAACTTTAATCCGTGGTATGTCGATCTTTTTAATCTGTTAAATTCAATGATGCTTTAGAAAATAAAACTTTCTACGGCATTTTACAAGAAAGATCTAGAATTTCAAAATAAACAAAGAGGAAGTAAATGACAATGTAGATAGTCCCAAGGAAATGAATGGAGAAACTGTGGGATTCTTTTTGATTCCAAAGTTTTAACTTCACAGTTTAAAATTATATTATTGGATTGGCCTAACAGTTTTAAAACATACCGCAGAAGATTGGGGAACATTTGTGTAATCCTCTTAGGTCGAGCAATCCCATGATCAAGTTATTGGCTTTTAACCCTTTTCTATGCAACTTCATCTGGCTCGACAATCTGAATCGTTTTATTTTCATATTCTTGTTAGATAACGATTGTTATAAAAGCTGTACAACCACAAAAGCATTCGCATTAATTTTTAGGAATTATAATCAACATATTTTTGAGATTCTTACGCACTAAAGGGATTCTTACACTCTTAATATGTATAATTATGAATCTTATTGCTTTTGGAAGTGCTAAGGTTTAGTAATCAGAAGATGCCATTACGTATACTCATACTGCATCTACACCATACCTCATAGTTTTGTGGAGAAAGGCAACAACCAGCATCAATATGAAAATATATTTATTAGGATTATAAGGACAAAACATTATTAAACTAACATAAAACACATAAAAGATACGTGAGCGGTACGTCTTATCGTCACTTCCAAAGCTCATGTCTGCCACTTATGGCGGGAAAATATGTGGTCAATGACGTAACACGGCGTCATATAGAATATGAGATCTGTTAATAACTCCCACAGTTGGATTCGGATTAAAATGAAAAACAATTTAAAAATTTTAAGTATTTAATTTAGGAGAAATAAAATATTTTAAACAAAAAGTATTTTCTCTAATTTGGTGCTTTTTTATTTAACTACCACTAATAATTAAACGGAAGGAAATCAAGGTATTGCTTCATTTGTTGTGGCCACTTTTTTTCTAATCCGACACTATAAACAATTATTTCAAACAAACAACAGAAAGAATAAGAGCCGATGTGATTTAAAGGCGGAAGACGACGTTTAATTAATTAACAATTACGATTAATTATCCTGTGGGTAAAAGGAATGAATAAAACAAAGAAAATTAAAAAACAAAAACTCTGAAATTACTCGCCAACAAGAAAAAGTTTTTAGGGAACATCATTACTTTTCGAAGACTAATACATATTTGAAATTGTAAGGTGAATTATTTATTTATTTTATTTTAAGGTAAAATTTATTTATTTATTGTGTTTCTACTATTACTTTATTCTCTAGTTCGAAATATTTAAATATCATTCAGCACAGGAAAGTCATGCAAGCACAAATTACTTCGGCAAAAACTGTAACATTTCTGAGATAGTAAATTTAAAAAGAAAAAAAACTTATAATGACAACAGCTATATCAAATAGAATGAAAGAAAAAGACATTGCGAAAACAACTTTAAAAATAGGGGGAAAAAATAAAAGCTGAAACTAATACAGCTTGCTTGTTTGTTTGAGTCGTCATAGTAAGATAAAATTTAGAAAATTTCCTTCACTACTTTCAACAAGCACGCAATATATGGGATAGTTATATTAAGCTCTTCGTCGTCCGTAACTGGCACGTTTAAGTGAAAATTCTACAGGACGGTCATGACGCGCTTCAAGCGTTCTTCCATTTTCTAAAACTTTTAAACGTTTAAAACGCTTCGTAAATGTTTACTTGTTTGAGTTTTTATTTTGTTTGTTCTAATGCGGGAGAAAACAGAAATTTTCATTGACAGGAAAGGACAGCGAAAGGGTTAAAGTGAAAATACTCAGTTATTAACCCTCTGCACTCGAAAAAGTAATTTGATCATTTAATACATGGGTTTGTTTATTGCTCCATATATAGAATTATGTTGAATTTCCTCGAAAACTTAATCTTCCTTTTGTGTACCATTCTATAAAGATATCTAACAGTCAAAATTGAAAAATAAATAAATAAAACGTCAAAAGGATGCACTATTTTGAATGGTGAGTGAGAGATACCATCCAAGAGCGAATCATTAAATTAGGAATTATAACTAAATTTCTCATGAAATTCTGGTTTCTCAGCTTGAATTTACTTGCTAACAACTGGTGAATAGCTCTTTAATTTTTGATTTGATCCATTTGCTGCCAACCACGAATATACTCGTATTTGATAGGGTGTTACCCATTGCCAGCACGAATATACTCGTGATACTTTCAGTATATTATAACGTACAACTTGTCAAACTTGCAAACTTTTTATGGCCACGAACATAAATATACAAGTATAAAAATTTGAAAATAAGCGACAAATAAATTGTTTTTACAAAAATTCTACTTTCTTTAACCCATTCGCTGCCAAGCCTAAATTGTATGAGGTTATTCCCATTGTCAACCACGATTATACTCGTGTTTGATTTTTATACATGTAAATGATTATTTATGACAAAATATGTGTATTTATTGTGAAATAAAACTTAGATAAACAATAACACTCAAAACAAAAATGGCAATGGGAATAACCTCATATAATTTAGGCTTGGCAGCGAATGGGTTAAATAAGACAATAAAATCGAAGACCTCTTCCTTCCAAAGCTCCCTCATCGCACAGATATAACTAAAGCACGTTAGTTACGGTATCTAATAGATAAGCACTATATAATGGTACAATTTTTTTTCTAGGTGAAAATTTCTCAAATATAGTAATTCATGAAATTTCGAATACAACTCTACAAAATTAAAATTGAATTTTTTTGAAGTAGAATTTCGACTTTTCTCTACCAGAGTTGGCAATTGTTTGGCGAGCTCTGGGCTCAGAAACGTTTCTAAAATTGGCGATAAAATTAAACAACAATTTCAGTCTAACCAATGACGGTGACTAATGGAAAGTTAAGTTGATTTAATATGTGCAATGTTTATAAACTGCGTGACTCTTCCAAGGAATCTCGGACAGAAACGTCATACGTCATAACTTCATAATGAAATCAAATTCAATGAAGAAGATGTGAAAATTTGAATACATATGAAATATGAAATTCACGTTTGAAATGAAATAACCTACTCGTTGTATTTTCCGTCCAGAATAAATATTCCTCAATATGTTCACAAAGAGTTTAAAAGTAGTTAATGAATTTAATAAAAATTTAAAGAAAATTCTAAGCTCTAGTTTAGATGATAATTCTCAAAAAAGTAGTAGCAATTCATGTTGGTAATTAAATGAATTATAAGTTGATTTTTCGCCAATATTAAATAATTCTGAATTTATTCCTAATAAGTTAAAAAGTGGTTAATGAATTTAATAAAGATTTAAAAGATAATCTGACCTCTAGTTTAGATGATAATGCTTTAGGTTTAATTTTCCATTTTAGTTTGTTTTTAAAATCGCTCTCAGTTACACAAAACTTCTAATATAATCGAAATGTGCATTAGCCTAATTTTAATAATTAAAAACAAAAGTATTTAATTAATATATAATGTGAAAGTTTAATTATGTTTAAGGGTAAAAAAGTAAAAATAAAATTGGTACCACAGAACAATTTATTATTTGAATTTCAGAAGGGTGTAGAAACGGCTGTTGTATAATAACAGATTCAAAAACAAACTAAAATTTTAAATTTTTTTTTTAAAAAAAGCTTTAAATGAAAATGTTAATAAAAATTTTAAAAAAAAAACTTTTTTAGCAAACATATTATTCAAATAGAAATATCCGCTTCGTTTGATAATTATATGTTCAACAGTCTGAAAAAAAATGAAATTTTTGAAGATTCTTTCTTTACACATATCGTAAATATCCTATCAACATGCTAAAAATAAACACCAATAATCTTAATAATTCATTTCGTCCCATGGAGTTTTTTCTGATCTTAAGAAACGTAGAACTATTCATTATGTCTTTAGCCGGCAATTTTCAACAAACAAGTCAATTCCAGTAGCCATTGACTTCTAAAACATGACAAATTCTTATAATCAATCATTTCTACTAGAAATTATCTATAATTATAACTTTCTCTAAATTATATATAATTTAGAAAAGGTTACGCAGGTTTGATTCCATCAAATAATAGAAGTTTAATCAATGTAAACTCTGGATAAGATTACTATTTGCGAATTCCCCTTGCTTTTTTTGCCATGATAAAAATAAAAGCATATATTTAGCATATAAGCGATAATATTGTTACTTTCAGAATTAAAAATATAACTAACTAAAAAGTTCCGATTTATTATTTTTTTTTATATATTTGCTCATTAGACCAAAAAGAGATAAAACTCTACAAAATTGCAGGTTACGAGCAATTAATTAGACTGAAATTCATCTCGTTAAAATGAGGATTACAAGAGAGACGACATTATTTATTAAATTCTCTATTCTACATCTGGAAATATAATATTATATATATACATAAGGAGATTCATTAATTAGGCAATGAAACTTAAGAATAATATGGTTTTCATCCAAATAATGAATTTATCTATGTTTATGATTTCAACTTTTTTCAAAAATTAATATTAAGTATAAAACGATACTTATTAAAAATATAATGAACATAATTTTTATTTTATAAGGAAAAAAATCAAACTTCTAGTTCAAAGCATTGTAGCATAATAATGTAAAATTAAATTTCTTTATTTTCTATTTTATCGTTTGCGTCTTTTTAATTTGCCATCAATTATTATCCAAAATTATAAATTGATATAAATTTCACCCAAATATTATAAAGTGCAATATCTATCTGAGAAATATAAAACAAAATTACGCAAACAAATGTTGAAATATTTCATCTAATTTTTTTATGTAAATTTATTTTTAGGATAAAAAGCTGTAATAACTGCGAAAGCCGATCCATAATTATAAATATAATTTCGAAATTGAATGAATACCAAAAAATTTATTTCCTCACATGTCGAATTCGAATAAAAATAAAAATAATTAAATATTAATTTTAAAAAGTTGCCCAATGCATAATAGAAAATGAAAAGTGTTGAAAAATAAAAATAAATGTAATTGCAATTAAAAAAAGCTATTTTTAAAATTTGAAATAGTTAAATATTATTCTTTGTTACAATAATGCATTCCTATGACGGGAAAACCTTTTAATACCATTAATTTTAAATTAATTAAAAGTTTAAAATATTCTTTGCTAGTTTAAAATATTCTTTGCTAATGCTAAAAAATTACGATCTAATTTACTTATTCAGAAAAGTTTAGAGAAATTATTTGAATTAAATCAGTCCATTTAATATTTTTTCTTAACAAAGAGAGTGCATAAATAAACTGTTCTAGAAGTTACAATGTTCTTCATTTTTTAAAAGAAGACACTCTAAGTTTTTCGTAGTTTAGTTATATTAATGTCCCGTTTTATAGCAACCACAGGGCATTTTTTGGTCGGACCTCATTATTCTGAAACAATGGTCAGATGATGAGGCCGACACTTGAGCCGACATCCACTCTCCAAACTTTTACACTACATCAGCGAGAACATTTAATGGCATTCTTTCCAATGTTCTTCTTTACGCTTCTTCAGACGATAACTTCTTACGATCCTGCCCTTTATTGGCCAGAGAAGAGAATAGGGTACACTGCGAACATTGATGCCAAAATGTAACTTTCTGTTGATGATAAGTCGCCAGATATGACAACCTTCTTTCTCGTTTTCTAATATCCCTAAACGCGAAAAATTGATGACTAGAAAAGCGATGATTTACCAGTTTTCTGCCCGTGGATTTAAAAATCTCATGCCAAATCAATAGCATGTTCACATATGATAATAAATTTTGATCATATTTTAAATGCTTCCTATTTAAAAGTAATTAAACAACTACTGTATGAATTCTTACATCCTAATACAACCAATTTTAATTTTTACAGTCAACAGTTAATTTTTTAAAAAATTCATTTCAACTAAACGATTTATTAAAACTCGATAAATCTATAGTTGAATATTTTTTCTCATCTATTAGCATCAT
Source organism: Argiope argentata (assembly GCA_026289955.1). Lineage (NCBI taxonomy): Eukaryota > Metazoa > Arthropoda > Arachnida > Araneae > Araneidae > Argiope > Argiope argentata. Next base: position 629,430 of record JAOUZG010020323.1, read on the forward strand.
TAATTTACCATCTTTTTAATCGAAAGATTTGAGATCGTGTAGCAGAAAATTCGAGAAATACTGCTCCGAATAAAATACATTTGTAAAATTTAGAATAAATTTACATTAATAAATGCTATTCTTAGTAAATGAA
>JAOUZG010020323.1:629572-643711 GCA_026289955.1 Argiope argentata
CTCAATGTTTACCCTGCATCATTTTTAAGGAAATTCCGTCTTGAATTGCAGAGCAGAAGAATTTTAAAAATGTCCACTACAATTTTTCCTTTATCTATGTAAAACAACATAACAATGATGATTTGACTTACTCGGAAAAAAAGAAATAAAAACAATTGCATTATGTAAAGTTTCATAACAAGGGTCAGTGCCGCAGGAATCGCATACAATAGAACTACTCCATTATTAGAATTAAATGAGAATTCGGTCAATTTTATAAATAGAATTGCGGATCAGAAGGGGGAAAAAGAACTTCGGATGTAGGAAAAATTTAAATACAACTCATAAAACTAAATTTAACAAACAAAGGCCATAGAAAATTGTAAGAGTTTAAATTTTACATAAAAATAAAATCACAAATTATAAATGAAATATGTATTGTTCTCAATTTTAAAGTTTTTCTTTTCTTCCAAATTCAATTCTCAAAACAAATCCAACCGAATTGTCCTTTTTTTTTTAAAAAAAAAAATATCTATCTGAAGTCAACAAGATATCGATGTCTAATACGATAAAGTTTTGATCATGAAAGTTTATGATTAGAGAATTTTAATCTTTATAGATAAGCGTTGGAGCAAGGACAAACAAATAAACAAGATTAAAGCACATGTGGTCAAAAACCTGCTTCTTATTTTTTGGCATTAATACAATGATTCGAGTTTCATAAAACCAGAAGTGGATTTAAAAAATTTCAGACTCTATGCAGAGAATATTAAGAAGCCCTTAAGAAAAGTAAACTGATCTATTTAATATCATATTTCAATGTATTTCCCGAATGCTGATTATTTATTGTTAATGAATTATTTTATTGTGTTGAATTAAAAAAAAATTCTCTCTGCAAGCTGGAAGATAAAGGTTGATTCCTTTACATCGAAATTAGTAATAAGAATTGTACAAGAATCAGCAATAAGAATTGTTGATGTTAGAAAGAAACAATATTAGGGCTTGAGAATTACTCTTCATCCCTTAACTTCTGATACATTGCAATTATCGAAAAACTAAATACTAAAATTGTTTGTCTTGGTGAGGAGATAACTTGGCTAACTTGGTTTATTTTTCAATCTTAAATATTTAGAAAGTTGTATCAAAATGAAAATTTTAACTCCTCACCATTTTTTCCTAGATGGCTCATTTACTAATTCGCCCGAGATTTTTACATTTTTAACAACATATTTCAAACCAGTTAAAATCAAAACAGCATTACTCGAGTTATCTTGCTTGCAAAATAACATGGGGAAAGCGTTATACGCATATTATTTATGAATAAATTTTTTAACGAAAGGGAGTTTAGGGGTCTAGGAGTCATGATAGATGAAGAACTGAAGAAATTTTCTTTAAGTCTTATCATGAGAACTATTGCAATAGGTATTCTTCCTGAAGGAATATGCTTAAGCAAAAAGCTCATAAATTATCTATAATTCCAGACTTAAAGGCTTCCCATTTGTGCATAATATTACTGAATGTTTATAAATATACATTTATTCGCTAAATATTTAATAAAAAAGTGAACTTTATTAAAAATTTGATCAACTCTGTTTAATATAGTAATAATATTAAACTAATATTTATAATTCATAGAATTTGTATTTTTTACAAACTTATTTATTTTGCAATTAGGAAAATAAAACTTTCTGATTTGCAACCCTTCTCCTGGGCAAGTACCTACAGGTCCAATTGGAAACTCACTTTAATGTAAAGAACAGATTTATTTTGTAGAATACAGTATAAAAAAATGAACCTGATCATGTTTTTATCCAGTATTTGGTATGTGTCAACTATTACATTTTATAATTTCGGTGAAATGAGACAAGCTATGATTACATAGTTTCGAAAATCACGAAGATGTAAAAATAAAAATACCTTGTTCGTTTCATAAGAAATTTATTTTCCTCAAAATCTCCCGCACTGATTAAAGTTGGTGCTTAAAACTTCTGAATTGAACTTCAATATGAACAAAGATTTAATAGAAAGTTATAGCAATGGATTGTTACATAAGGATTTCTGATTCTTGAATATTAAAAATCATTGAACAAAAAAAAAAACTGAAAATTCATTCAGCAAAGTAACTATTCTGCACGTGCCAACGTTTAGATAAGATAATTTTTCTGGAAAGCTGTGTTTTTAAAAATAAATTTGATTAATATTTTTAAAAGTTTAATACAAGCTCTTCGTTCAAAAATGAAAAAAAAATCATGAAAATTTATTAAAAAACGGTAAAAATCTAGCTTTTTTTTTTTTTTTTTTTTTTTTTTTTTTGTAAATTTGAAGTTTGGTTATTTTAGTTATATAATGTTATACTACCTAAATTGAAAAAAAACAACAACGAAATTTTGTTTGAATTAGTATATATCAACAATTTATCAGTCCAGTTCCAATTTGTTATATCGCCTAGTTTTCAAAAATATGTTTTAAAGGTCATGAGCCTAATATGTTAACTGTAAACTGCCGTCAGTGTTTTAAATATCTAAACTTTCATACATAGAATTTATCGGGAATTGTTGATTTTTAAGAAGAACGGATTCTGTATATTTATTAAAATTCCTACATATTAAAAAATATTAGCTAAACAAATTACATTATAAATCTAATAAAACAAATGAATTTCGTTTATAAAAATGAGTCAACATTAAAAAGAAAAAGCTTAACGTCATTTCTTATTTAATTCTTCTGAAACAGAAATTCTAGAGATTGGGACGTTGTTTACAAATTAACACTGGCCGATGAATCATATGCTATTTTTAGTTTCTGTAACTCATAATTTTCCTAACTTATCGTGGGATTTCAGTTTAATCTCAGTATCAACATATAGAAATCTTTAAACGCGAATTAAAGGTTCAGCTTAAATTAAGACGTGTAATTAGTGATAGGAATAAAGACGCAGCAAACAATATTAATTCCGACATGTATAAGGTAAATAATAGCGAAAATTCATACTTTTGCTAACTAATGAAACGTTTGCAAATTGCGTCATTTTAATAGTATATTTGACTATTTTTAGACATCTTAAAACCTAAGAAAATTAATCATGCATAATTGCATCTAGCAAGAAAATTATGAAAAATCTATAATATATGTCTCTAAACGCCTAATATTTATGTACATATTTTTTTAATCTTTTAAATACTTATATATGGACGTATTGTGTATACGGGCACTCAATATCACTTCGATAATTTTATATGAGGGACGAAAATGAAAATAATTCAATCAATAACAACAAGCATCATTTAAAGAATTGAAATGATTCAAATTATTTTAAAGTTACGTTAAACTCAACACTAATTAACAGATTTCTAATTCACAACATTTCGATTTTTTTAATTACTGGCTTATCGCTGACTAAGGTAGAAGGATTGATAAAAAAAATGTTATTTTAAGAAAAAGTTATTTTAAGAAAATAAAGAATGGATTTTTATTGGATTAAGCACTATTTATTTATAATGCAGAAAATTCAATAAAAAATACAACCAAAATATTTATTGTAAGGAAAAGTTATAATTAATATCAAACTATTCCTTAAATTAAAAAAAATGAAAATATAATGTAAAATATTGGTTATCAATTCTTAGTAGGTATATATTATTAAAAAATGCGATTTTTTAGGATCAAGATTCTGTGCAATTTTTAATAGCTATAAAGTAAAAGTTATAATAAATTACTTTTACAGTCATACTTATTAAATATTTACATTATTTTGAACTAATGACTAGACTGCATAGAAATACTTCATTTTCAATTAAATGTAAGATTAAATGCGGGAGAAAATTAAAATAATTCAATTAAAAACTACAAATAAAAAAGCGATAAACTTAAATATTTTCATTTTTAATTAAATTCTATAAGAATTAAATGTATGTGGAAATGAAAACAATTCAACATATAACAACAAATAAAAAATGAAAAACTTTAATTTTTTCAAATAAAAACGATTTTTATTTATAAGGGAAAACTCTCAAAATAATTTTGTTAAAGCAAAAACTACTAAAATGGAATATATATATATATATATATATATATATATATATATATATATATATATATATACAATACTAAGATGAAAAAAATGATGCAGTTATACTTATTTAATTATTTACATAATTTTGAACAAATTATTAGACTGTATAGAAATAACTTCATTTTTAATTAAATTTTATAGGAATTAAATGTGGGGGAAAATTATAATTATTCAACAAAAAACAACAAAAAAGCGATAAACAAATATTTTCTAATGTACACGATTCTTTATTTAAGAAAAAACTCTCAAAACAATTCTTTTAAGCAAAAACTACTCAAAACGGGAAAAAATATAATAAAAAGAAAAATGATGCAATTAAATTTTGAATGATCTTAGGATCCTATTACACAGCAAGTTATTTTATATAAAACAAATCTTTATATACAATTTACAACTATACATACACATAGAAATTTTTCAACTTCGATCGACACAATTGCATTAAAAATTTTAAGATATACAATTTTTTCATCAAAAAGCCTGTAACTAAACAATAAAAATAATAATACTTTTAGTACTTATAAATAAAAAGATATAATTATGAAATTTAGTTATAAATTTCTATTTGAAGCCTTTTTTCAGGTAGTGATACATTAACGCATACACACACACAAAAAAAATATCTTACCTTCCATAACCACTGTAACTGAGACGAGATCTTCTGCGAGTCCAAAGAATGACTTCGAGACGATCGAGATCGATGACCACCACTGCTGGAATTCATTTTTTCAGATCAAATATACCAATTTCTTCAACCACTCAAACAGTATTAACAAACACGCCTTAATTTACACCCAATTACTTTACATTTACATCTTCTCTTAATAAAATTATCTCAATCCTTTAATTCAATATCGTCGAATAAGTTTTCGTCCGATCAATAGACGAAAAAGAATCATCAGAACATTAATAATCAGCTTTTTTTCTCTTAAAATTTTAGGCGCCCACTTTTATTTAAGTGGATCAAATAAAGTCTATCGATTATGTCAAATAATGATGGCTAAACAGTCAGTAAGTGATGACTTAGTCACAGGGCACATGGCGACACAGATTTATATATATATATATATATTTAAACAAACGAGTGGTTAAATGGTTACACAACTGTAGAGTGGCAGTTTTAGATGAGAGCACCACTCACAGCGATCAGCCGCGACAGTACCAAACGGTGAATAGCGAATTCAGTTTATTGAGAGAGCTTTTTTTCCCCTTTCTCCAGCTGATAGCCATCGAGACGGGCGGCACATGTACAAGTTTGTTGATAGCTCCGCCAGAGGACGCGCGTGCGAGTCACGTGACTGGCGAAGGAGTACAACCGCGTGGAATGGCGTACGGCAGTGAAGTGGTTGTAAAGGGTCAAATCGGACTGTGGAGTATGCACACACAGGACTCTTTTGATATCGATTGATGAATCGTAATTGGTTGACACATTTTTCGCTCTCAGCTGACTAAAAAAAAAACCACACGTGGGAATAAGAGGTTTTCTAAGATGAGTGTATTGAAATAGCAGTTTTTTTTAAATTCTACTTTAAGCCATGATTAAAAAAAAATAACACTTTTTATTTTTTACACATAAAAAAAGTTATTTATAAATTCTTTTGGGGATTGATATCAAAATGATGTTAAAAACCCTCCTGTAAATTACAGTAACTTTTTTTATTTAGAAACTCAACACAAAAAAAATCGTAATTCAATCAAAGTCATTAAAAATCGTCATTAATTAATTTATTTATAAAAGTCTCAGAAATGATAAATATGAAAACGATTTTTTAAACGTATAGTAGATATTTTAAGCCATAAAATGAAAAAAAAAGGTTTGTATTTTTAAAAATGATAATCAAAAAAAGAATTACACGTTTTATGACCAAAAAATACCCATGTTATAAGTTGAAGGGCACAATTCAAAATCAAGTCAAATAAATGTAACCACAGGTTTAAACTAAACATATAATTTATATGTCAATATTTTTTTTAATCCAATAAGATTTCGTGCCAACAAAAATGATTAGAGTTCCACTTAAAGCATTTTTCGTATTTTATTTTATTCTAAACTGTCAAATTTAATAGCATAACGCTTTAAAAATTCATACACAGTAATTTACCAAATATTTTTCATTTATCTATGCTGCGAGATTTAGTTTAGTACAATTTTAGTGAGGCCGGGATGGCCTGGTTGGTGGAGCGTTGGACTCGTACTCCTTACGTTACGGGTTCGAAGCTCACCGGCCAAAAGATTCCCCGAGTGAGTGGCGACTGGCACTCGTTAAATCTGTTCGTGGTCGCAGAGTCCTCCATGTCGAAAGTAATAACACTGGGGTTACTGGGTCAGAGGTGATCATTCTCTGTTCCAGGTTTAAATTAAGGTCTGAGACGAATGAATGAAGTCCGCCCCCCTAAAAAGGGCTGTGACGTGTGAGTAGCTAAGTCGTACTCTTGGCCCTGGATGGCACTACTTGTAAAACAAAGAGACGCATTTCTTAGGCTTAAATCATCTGTTGATCATATCAGCGGGGGCTTGAGCAAGGCAAGTGCCATTAGTCACAGCAACAACAATTTCAGTATTCATTAACGCTCCATTTTAAGGCAACATTAGGGATATTTTGAGACGGACCTTGTAATTTTGAACCACTGTCAGATGACAGGGGCCACACCTGATCTGGTACCTGAAACCCTCTGGTTCCTTACGATAATATTGTGTAGCTTTGAAGGCCAAGAACCGAACTCGCGACACTAAGGCTTGTAGACGAGTAACATAACCATTAGACAAAAGTGACGCTTCCGTCCGATCAATGTTATCTGGCTTACAAAAGCTAGCGACACAACGACTGGTTCAAACTACTGGGTTTTTAAAAAAATAAAAAGAGACTACGAGTAACTGTTAATGCATGATGTTTTTTAAAAAGGAATTTTGCTGATTTTTTAAAACTTTTCCCCAGTGAGATGTTTTTGAATGGGAGATTCCTGATTGAAAGGAATAAATCCCATTATATAAAAAAAAATGTCTCATGTTAGTACATGTTGTTGTTATTGTTATTTATGGCACTTGCCGTGGACAAGCCCAATGCTGACACAGTAGTTAATTTAAACCTAAAGGAGCATCTCTCTCTCTGAAGTAGCGCCAACTAGGCACAAAAGAACGACTTAGCTACACACTCACCACATTCGCTTGCACAACCCCTTTTTTACAGGGGAGCACATTCATACATATCACAGATAGCACACAGAAGAACACAGGGCCCAAACCGGGACTCCCAGAACACGAGGAAGATGCGTTCACGACTATTTATTCTACCAATATACTTTGCTTCACCGCATTCTGAGAGAACAAAATTTCGACAATTCCATCTTGTTAAGGGGTGAGATGCGGACCCAAGAGTGCATTTCCGGTATTCACCTATGACCTTGGATTTCCCCCATTTGATACTTTTTAACTCTTTTTTTCACGTGCATATGAGTGTTGTGTTGTCTCTGGCCGCATTTTATTTTAATTTAAAAATTCGTATTGATATGGCTAGTTCAGGTGCTAAAAACGCATTATCAATATTAAAAATCATTAATCAATATTAAATATTGTGGTCTTGAAGTAGAAAACGGGGAATTAAAATACTACCGAAAAAATTCAATAACATATAAAAAGAAGCATTTTAATATGAAAAAGATCCTTATTATTTTGTAAAAAAAGTAATTAACTAATTTGAAAACAGAAAATTTTCATTTTTCATAAATTAATTTTTATTCCCCTTACATTAAATAAAAATGTGAATGAGAACCTTTTTCCTTCTGTATTACTAATTATCAGTAATGTTTACGGCTTATAAAGTCGTCATTTTTAAGCGTAAACATCACCTCCTTTCATCTTTCCTCTCACCCCTATTTTATAGAATTAAACCCATCGTAACGCATGCGCAAAACCTCGGAGGGTTTTACAATTCGTTGTCAAACAGTAACTAAATATTCGATTTCAATTTTTTTTTGCATTCTATTTTTTTTCTCCGTTTTTGTCTAATTTCTTTTTTCATTCTTTCTCTCTCTCTCTCTTTAAATTTCTTTCTTTTTGTAGCCACTGTAAATGTCTCGCTAACCGTAACTGAAGCAGAAAATGAAAAAGTGAAGGAAAGGACGACGAGTTAATGCATATATTTGCAATAAATTATTTCTCCCAGATATTTTGTTTCCAACTTGTGTGATTTCCGGTATTTCATCTTTTATTCCAAGGTCAGTTTCGACAGGGAATTCCGAAGAGGATAATTTTTGATAGAAATTTATAAAAATAGTATCCTTCTCAATCAAAAGGTCACGCTACTGCTGTATCCCTCAGACTAAATTTTGACACTGGTAACATATATATTGATGTCTTCAGCGGAGGAGAAAGAAAACATTTTTTATGCAAGAGAATCGGCACGCGTAGGAAGAACAGCGAAAAATCTTGTCTTCTATTGCAACAGTAATAAAAGTTTGATTCTCTACCGAATTACACAGAAGCGTCCTTTACATGTTTCTCACTTACGCGTTGTTTTATAATAGTTTAGACTCCTTTGCAACTATTGTTATGAAAAGTACTTCGTTTATACGTCGAAAACTCCAGCTATAGGTCAGCATCCTTTACATTTTTCTCATTTATACGTTGTTTTATCATAGTTTAGACACACTCATAACTATTGTTATGATAGAGTACATGGTTTATAAATCAGAATCTTCTACCTCAGCATCCTTTGCATTTTTCTCCTTTATACGTTATTTTATCATATTTTAGACTCATTCGTAACATTTTTTATGATAAGGTACCTGGTTTAAACTTCGGAAACTCCAACCATAGATCAGCATAATTTATACTTTTTTCATTTATAGGTTGTTTTTACTAAAGTTTAGATTCATTCGAACTATGGTTATCATAAATAGATACTTACACACCAAAAATTTTAATCACACATCGTTTTCGATGCTCAAGAAGAATGGAATCTCTTGATAAGACAAGTTTAAATATTTTTCAGTCCAAGAAAGTGTTCATACTGATTTTTAAAAAAATAATAATCTTTTATTTTTGAAAACAATAAGAGTTTTAACTTAGTTCAATATCTCGCCAGTTGTTGTTACTAATGGCACATACCATGGACAAGCCATGGAAATAATTTCTAATCTGGATTGCATTACCTCAACTGGTGCAGGATATTTCGGGGCCTTATTAACGTGTTAATGATTTATTTCAGATTAATAATTTTTATTTTTGTAAATTTCTGAATATGTATTTGTTTTTATTTATCTATCATGAGTTCAGATCGCCTTTTATTCGATTCACTATATATCTCTCGGCATTCACAATACTATTGAATCAAATATTCGGCTTCATTAATATTGAAATAATTAAATGAATGCAATGAATTGTATTGGAACCTGACAAATTATACTTTAAAAAGTATTAATATTAATTTTATATTTAAGGATTCACAGAATTTATATTTAAAAAAAATTATTTGATTGACAGCTGTTGCGGATCTCTCTCAGCCTAGTAGCTGCAGGCAGCTGCGTAGTTTGTCTGGTCCAAGATCCGCTACTAATAAACAAAACGAAAGCATACGCGATTGTTATATTTTCTAATCAATTTCTTTTCAAGAAATCCTCACCTTCACCTACCTTATTGTTTTAAAATGAATTGGATCTTTATTTTATACGCATCTTCCAAGTCAAAAATATAAATTCCAAGATTATGATAATGATATACATTAAAGTTTTTAAAATCAAATACCACAATAAAGTTTTTTCGCATTTTTTTTTCAGGTGGACATATATACGAGGCATATTCGGAAAGTAAGTACCGTTTTTTAATAAATAGAACAAAACATTTTTTTTCAAACAAATTTTATTATTACATGAAAGACCAAACCTTAAACTATTTTTCTACGTAGTTTCCACCAATGTTCAAACACTTGTCGTAGCGAGTGACGAGTTTTCCTATGCCTTCCTCGTAGAAACTTGCCGCCAACGATGATAAACACGACTGCACGGCATTTTTAACCTCCTCGTCGGATCCATAGCGCTTACCACCTAACTCACGCTTCAAATGCAAAAACAGGTGGTAGTCAGATGGTGCCAAGTCCGGGCTGTACGGCGGGTGGTCAAACTGCTCCCAACCAAACTGTTGGATCAGTGTTTGAGTGGCTCCAGCAGTATGGGGCCGAGCATTGTCATGGAGCAACACGATTCCTTTACTCAGCATTCCTCTGCGTTTGTTCTGAATTGCTCGCCGTACTTTTTTTAAGGTTTCACAATATCGTGCGGCATTAACTGTTTCACCTCTGGGGAGAAATTCTGTGAGCAAAACCACTTTCCTATCCCAGAACACAGTGCACATGATTTTTTGTGCTGACATTGTCGTTTTGAACTTTTGTTTTTTTGGTGATTGTGTGTGCCTCCACTCCATTGATTGTTGTTTGGATTCAGGCGTAAAATGACGAACCCAAGTTTCATCACCAGTCACAATTTGTCTTAAAAAGTCCTCACCCTCATTACTGTACCGTGTGAGAAATGTCAAAGCACTGCCAAGTCGCTTGGTTTTGTGACCATCAGTAAGCATTTTCGGAACCCATTGAGAACACAGCTTGTGATAGCCTAATTTGTCAACAACAATTCCGTACAACACAGTACGTGAAATTTGTGGAAATTCGTCTGAAAGTATCGTTATTGTGAATCGTCTGTTCTCTTTGATTTTTTCATCAACTTTCCGTATCAGATCGTCATTGACAAGAGAACGCCGACCACTCCGAGCCTCATCGTGAACATTTTTTCGACCTTCATTAAACATTCTAACCCACTTCCGCACCATTCCATCACTCATCGCGTTTTCACCATACACTTCTTTAATTTCACGGTAAATTTCAGCCGGTTTCACATTTTTTGCGTTTAAAAAACGGATAACAGAACGAATCTCACAGTCGGCGGGATCAGTAATTGTCTTAAACATTTTAAACAAGCACAGCGAACTGGAAACACAACCTACAGCGTCCAAAATGGCGTCAGTTGAGAGTCAGTAAACAAGGAAGACTAGTGCGCATGCGCAGAACGCCGATCGCAGTGCTGCAGCGACAGTATAATGAAACGGTACTTTCCCGCCGAATGTGTCATTTATATATATATATATATATATATATATATATATATATATATAATGTTAAATATCCTGATTCTAGAAAAAACTTTCTTTGCCTTCGAAATTGTTTTATTTGGTATTATTTTACTTTTTAATTAACTATCTTGAATGTCCTAGAATACGGATAGGTAATTATTTACTTATTTCTATTTAAAAATTCTAGTTGCCAAAATAATACTTAAACTTATATTAAAATAATACTTCTAGTTAAAATAATACTTACATACTAGTTACAAAATAATACTTAAATAATACTTGCCAAATAAAACTTATACAAAATAATACTTATAATTATTTTGTAGTAATGTAGTTTTATATTAATTATACAGCCGCCAATTTCCCCCGGGGGTTCACCTCGAAATGAGGATGAGATGCATCCGGCATGGTAATTGGAAATCGCCACAATGGAGGCTATATTAACAGGTGGGGGTTAGGTTCCTCCCATCGATAACAGAACGTACTTCCTACGGAAAGGGTTGTACCGTGGCCGGTGATGGCCCTTAGAATTCAAATACCAGTTCCCGCCAGTATTGCTGTTACGACGGTCCGGTCATTTAGTTTTATGGTTTATTCAATGTCCCTACGGGTGAGTAGGAGAGTTTGGTATGACTTACACAATCGCAAATTAGCAACTTGAATTATAAAAATGAAAATATTTGAAAAAGGAGACAAAAAAGCGATTTCTTTTTTCCCCCTCCTTTTTATTTGATATGAGTTTACAACTCATTACACAGCAATGCAATTACTATTTAGTCAAATAGCCATTTTACTACGAGATCAAAAATAAAATTATAACACATAATTATGAAAATAAAAGGCAGCAAATCTCGAGGGAAAGGTTTCTACAATTATTTCCATCTCATCATTTGAAATTTTTGAATTTAATTTGTAAATTATATAATTGAGAACTTTAATTTGATTAGTTTATTTGACAAAAACAAAAGCATCTTTAAAAATATTTCCGTTAGAGAATTATTACAATTAATTTGAAATCTATTTTGGCCTAGTAGGAAGAACCTAAATACAAATTCGTCGCTCGTGTTTTAAAATCTAAGAATTGATTAGATTTTACAATAAAATTTTTGGTAGAATTTTGGGAGATAGAAACGCAACAAGATTACTTAAAGTCTAATTTTAAAAAATCAGAAAATTTTAATCTTCAAGATTAACTACACCTGAAAAGAATCTACGTCTTTTTAAGAAAGGGAACTTTCCGTAAATAATATTCAACAAACTAATTATATTTAATCAGTTAAAAGTTAAATTAATTTAAATAATTTTAAAAAAATGCACAAACACATCACTAGGATATTAAATATAAGTTACAGATTCATACGACTATAATTGGATCCTTCACAGTTACATCATATCAGCCATTTATTTTAAGAGTGGGTCCAGCCCATTTTTGCAAAAAATGGAAATAATGTTTTTTTTATATAAAACCTGTCATAATCTTTTTATTCATAAAAAATTATAGTAAAAAAATTAGGATCTAATATTTGGGGTTTGGAAGTTTCAGCTCTTAACAATATTGAAAATACGTTTATTTTAAAATGGCGAAAGTTCTTCTTAGATCGAACATATTTTTGATTGATTGATTATATTAGGGCAAAATTTAGCCCATTTTGCTTTGTAGTTATGTTGGAAACAAGTAATTCTTGAATAAAATTCAATTTGATTATACCAACGTATAAACTGAAATGTATTATTTCATTGAAACTTTTAATAAAACTGGATTGTTTGTTGTTATGTTATATTGTCTACTAGAATATTCTTGGTTTTGTTTCCTTTTAATCAAATGAATAAATATTTATAACAATTTGAATATGATTCTGTTTTTATTAATAAAAAAAGGTTGATGCAATTCAAATGTGCTTGGTTTCGTTTCCCTTTTTATCAAACGAATAAATATTTATAAAAATTTGAATTGAATTTTGTTTTTATTGTATTATTAAAAAAACTAATGCAACTGAAATATTATTTCCCAATTAAATGAATGATTACAATAATTCATTAATTTTGAAAGTGAGGCAATTTTCTTTAGTTATAATGGTACTCATTTTTTAGTCAGCACTGTAAACAATGTTATAACTATAAACTTCCATTATCTGGTATTTAAAAATACAAAAAAAATATCTATTAATACTTACTAATATTTTTAAATTTATTGAAAAGCAAACCTTTAAGTAACTCTCAATGACAAAAAATGGACTTACTCATTTTCAAAATAAACGGATTATATACTCCAGGTGATTAAAAAAATACCTTGAAATTAACTTGAATTTATAACACAAAATCCTAATATAATAAACTTTTAATGAAGAAATGTTCCCGAAATTTTCATTTTCATTCAAGAGACGTGACGTTTACGTAGATTGGGTTAAAAAAATGTACTTAATCATTTAAATCAAGTTTACTCAAGCCTGACTGTGACTTATTCTTAATTTGGGAGATGAGCCAACATGACAGCTAAAATTGGTCGGACAGAGTATTAAATTATTTAACACCTGGCACAGAATGCAAGAACTTTATTTTAATAAAACGTAAAACATACTTGGTAGGAATGCACGTGTCCTTGAGAACTATCTTTTCAACAGCTGCTATTCCTGAATCATCGTGTAGCTATTGCGAATGTTTACCTAACTTTTTGCATCCATTAACTATTCCTCAATACGTAAATAATTTTATAAATAAATCTTCGAGTGCTCCTAAAACATCATTTAATTATATTTGTAAAACCCTGTTGCAAATATAATAGTTATTTCCAAAATTTTGTTGTCATAATTCAACTATAATTTCAAAGCTAAATTGAGCCCGATGTTTATTAAATAAATGTGTGTCTGAGAAGAAATCGGAATTCTACATTGAGTAATTAATATAAAAAAACTAAAATAAATAATAATAATAAGCGCTTATTTTTAATTACTTAAAGGTGATTCATAAT
>JAOUZG010020323.1:659638-679672 GCA_026289955.1 Argiope argentata
ATTATTCTTAGATTCAGAAAACGTTAAGATAAGTACTTAGTTGATTTTCTTATTATGTTTTTTAAAAAAATTCATTATTCCTACTTTTGTTCTTGCTGTTTATTTTTAAGGTACATATAATTATACTCTGTCAAATTTTAGTTGATTGTGAATCGCACAGAAAAATGAATATAAAAATAGATACGATTTTGATACCTACATAAAATTTTTATCAAAACAATATTATGTTAATCAATTGAATATATTTTTAAAACGCAAATATATTTGCGTGAGGGTTCGTCAAGTTTCTTGCAAGTTCACAAGAAGGATTCAAAATGGGTTTGCTTTTAAAATGTTAATATTAAAAAAAATATGATTACATATAAAAACAGAATTGCGTTTATTGCAGAACTAGAATGTAAAAGGAACATATAAAAATTAAATATAATTATTTACTAAATGAGGGCGGGATATCCTGGTTGGTAGGGCGTTGACGTCGCATCCCTTGGGTTGCGAGTTCGAACCCGCCACCCGACACACGTTAAATCTGTTCGTGGTCGCAAAGTCCTTCATGTCGAGAGTAATACCACTGGGGGTACTGGGTCAGAGGTGATCGTTCTCTGTTTCAGATCTAAGCAACGCTCTGTGGTTGAATGAATGAAATGCATGAATGAAGTCCTTTAAGTAACAAGGGTTTGTGACGTGTGAGCTAGAAGTCAGACTTCTGCCCTCGGGTGATCAGAAGTTACAGCACATACACTCAGAAGCTACAGTTAACCTCCTTCCATCGTAAAAATTAACATGAGGAAAACAACATTATTCATTTAATAGTATTTAATATTAAATATAACAAGCTTTAATTTTTTACTTTACTGAAGTGTGTCCTTTTAATTAAATTTCCATCAGGCGAGATATCTAATGAGACACTCATTTGAAGATTTTTAATAGATTTTCCAAGTCTTGATAGCATAAAAATTCCAAAGGGTTTTTTTTTCACATTTTTTTTTCTATATTTTGCCTCAATAATTGATAGCCTAATCATGGTTTCACAAAGAACTGTAAAATCGCCTTATCATAATATTAAATGATGTACAAACGCCAGTTTTGTTTTGTAAAACAAAATGATCAATTACATAACTACCCATGCAACTGAACTATTATGAAAGTATAAAAACTACTGAAAATTTAAAAATTTCATTCATTTTCTGATTCAATTATATCGGAATATTCCTTGTATAATGAAAGCTTGGATAGCTGCAAAATGCACGTACAACTTATTAAGAACAGATCATTTAAATTAGGTGGGATTTTTGAGCCAATTATGTAATACAAAGACACGTTTTCCTTAAGAAAAACATTCCGTAATCAAAAATAGAATGATGGACTTTATTTAAACAAGTCCATTTTTAGAAGCTCAGATGAAATAAGACATCTGGACAGGATAAACTATTTCCTTGTGTATTTTATTTGAATAAATACATCTAAGACGAAGTTTATCATCAGCTAAATCTGTTGTAAAAGATATATTCAAGATCAATTATATATGTTTCACAATAAATTACACATGTATCTTACCCTTATTTTATACACTAATGAAATTATTAATTATAATGAGTAATGGGAAATATATTGAATGGTTATCTGAAAGTAATTGGGAATATATTGAATGGTTATATGAAAGTAATTGGTAATATATTAAATGGTTGCATGAAAGTAATTGGGAATATATTGAATGGTTATATGAAAGCAATTGGGAATGAATTTCGAAGAAAAATAAGCCATAATAATTTAAGTGAGCGGGTAATTATGACTTTTCCCCCAAACTAATGTATTAATTAATTAATCTATCTCAGCTATAGTAATATTCATTTAATACATTAATGGTTTTATACAAAGTAATTGGGAAAGAAATTTGAAGGAAAATCAGCCCTAATAACTTCAGTGGGTGGGTAATTATGTTCCGGGGGAACTTATTAAATAACGCCTTTTTTCCCAAATTAATGTATCGATTAATTAATCTATCTCAGCTACAGTAATATCTATAATTACCTTCTATCTACTAAATTTTCTTAGATACTAAGATGTAAATGGACACATAATATTTGGATTCTGATCTTAATAATGAATTGATTTGAAATGTTAAATGTTAAATCATTGCTGAAAAACACACAATAAAAAGGATTAAAATGAAATCTGCTATGCATATTTCAATGTATCATGTCAGAATATCATTTCTTGAACGGCCAAGCACCACGTGCTCTTGCAAGTTGAATTATATTTTTATTTCATTTTAATCGTTTCATTGAATGAAACACTTTAGTATTGTAAACGATCCAAAAAACTTTGTCTCGCATTTATTGTTTTAAAAAAATATCCCATTTCCTGTTTATTTCATTTCAGAAACTCGCGTGCTCAAAATGACATATTTCTAGGTTTTATTTGATGTAGCCATTAACACATTTTTTTTTAAATCAGAGCTTTTGCAAATGCGATGGGAACGCGTTATTCAAAGCTGATTTTTTGAGAGGCTCGTGCAGATAATAAAATTTCAATTTCTCGTCTAAGGTTTTTTTACTCCGCCTACAGATTTTTGTCTACCTCCTCCCGAAAATAACAACATGTTCCGACATGATAAAATTTCTTAACATAAAAATAGATACTTGACAGTCCAAAAATCTATTTATTTTAAGATGGTCAATTAGGAAATTCAAATAAAAGTAATTAATAACTACACTAATACATTTTATTTATATTTTTAATAAGTGTTTTACGTAAATTACATATAAATTTTGGGATATAAAATTAATTTTCTAGGTTTTATATGCTATAGTGATTAACATTAATTAATCTATTTAAACATATACAGCCATTTTTTCCAACTTTTCATTTTGTTTTCTGATGAAATTTGACCTTTACTGAATTTTGGTTTCACCATGGTATCAAGCATTTCACTTAACTTTTTAAAAATTCTTTTCGTTTATCGAAAGAATTAAAAGTTGTAGCTTATAATTGATTATTAAATTATCATTATTATTATTATCAAAAATTTATTATTTATTATTAAAAATAAATACCATCATTTATATTTTTAAAGATATTATAAAATTGGTGATGATTTAAAGATTTAAGATCAATTTCGATTTTATTTGAAGATTAATTTTTTTTTAATTTTAAAATCTTGCTATCGTTTAACGAACAGTGAAGTAAGAATGTATAAAAGTTGTCAAGTTATGTATAAAAGGTTGAAAAATTGTTGTTTAAGAAATGTCAAATGGTGGTCTGAATCAATGTTAAAGGATTAAAAGAACATTTTGTTCCATTTCGTCGAAGAGATCTTTCAGGCAGCGGATTGCGCTGAAAATCGATTTATTTTATACTTAAAAGGGAGCCTTTGTTTCACCTATGTTCACCAACTATTCCTTTTGTTTCAAAAGAAGTTGTTTAAATCACGGCTTTTGAACTTTTCTAGGTTGTTGAAATCATTTTTCTTAAATAACAACGCGTAAATATTGACTACTTCTTTCTTTTCTCTATTCGAAATCTGTCGGAAACATATGTCCGATGAACATTGACAACAATCCTTGTTGGGAATAAGAGCAATTGTTTATTCTTGTTGTCCCTGCATGATAAAATGCATATAAAAAATGCAAACAGCAACTAACTACCGTGACAAAATCTTGGAATTTTATGAGCAATAGAACTCTGAGAACTTGGTGTAATCGAGAAAACGTTAAGTAAGCACCCTATTTTGGCTTTCTTGGCTTAATCAAAGAATAGTTTAGCCAAAGCAACTCGATTATTTTCACATTTTATGCATAATAGAGCTCAGCAAAAGCTTCGTATCTTATGCAAAATAGAGAATGGCAAATTATACATAATGCAGATTGAAGATTTTGGCGTAATCTTCATATATGTAATAGAATTTGGTAAATTTTTGGCGTTTTACATACATTAAATACATTTCATATTGTTAATTTTTATTAAATAATTACAATTAATATAAATTATATACTGTTGCGTTTTTTCGGATTGAATGGACTTCACTTGCGGACAGCACAAACAACTTTATTTACAGCTATTACAGCTATTTACATGTATTTACAGGATGACTCGATAAAGTAAAACTTTAGATAAAAACAATCCAGCAGTCAACAGTCACTAAAGCGTAAATGAAACCCTGACGTACGATAAAAACAGACTGCAAAACAGCTATCCTATAGCGCAGTAAAGAGTAAATCGCAGCGAGCTCAATAATACCACGTTAACAGCAAAAGTAAACACAGCTCACTAATAACAAGAGAGAAAAGTGATCCATTAGTCCAGTGAGACGCTTCTCTTCCAACAGAAAACTGCCGAAACTACGGCAACTCATCCCTTATATAGCCGAGCGAGCTAGCGCCCAAAAGCACGCGAAGCTTCATGCACGATCCCGCGGCTACCAGACTATTCCTTTCGCCAAACCAACCTGGCTGGTGCGAAGCTCCTCGTCAAACGTCGCCAACTTCGGTGAACTTCCACGGCGCCTGCCCGCTTGTAACAATACATATGACAGAATCACAATATTAAGTGGCAAAAAAAGCGAATTTCCTTGTAATTATCAATTCTCTTTCTAGACTAATAGTAGGAATTGAAAGAAAAAAAGAAAAAGAGAATTCCATAGAGCATTTTTTTATTTCATTTATTTCTCTTCTTTATATTTCATATTATTTTATTTCCATACTTAGAGATTTTCAACTGTTCATTTGATAGATGGAAAAAAAAATAATATACGTATAGATAATGGAAATAAACTAACTAATTCGTCCAATTAGCTCGAAAAGTCTGTCAGAATCGTATGCAGATTATTGTAACTAAAGTCAGTCTTGACTGACTTGATGAACGATAAATGTTATTTTCATTTCAAAATTACAGAAAATGAGCTTAAAGGAGATAATGGAATTTCGAGAAGACTGTCAAAAAACGGAAATAGAGGGAAATGAAATTTGGAGGTGTTCTTTATGAAGAGCAATCGTGTGTGTTTTTTTCCTGAGAATTCCTATATGTAGTCTAACTAAAATAAAAAATCACTTTTTCTTACACAAAATACTTCTGAGATGTGTTTTTTTCCGTGATCTTTCATAATACTAATGTTAATTTAAAAACCATATATTAAGACTGAAGAGACACGAGACCGGAAATTAACCTGTTTTGAACCGAAATACAATAATACTTCGCTTTGACATTCCAGTGTTTTTTAACTTGTGGCAAGTAAAAGTAACGATACGTACCTGCGACGCTATGGCCAATAGCTAAGTAACATAACCTAATATTCGAGTAACACAACCACAATACTAAAAGTATACTTCAGCGGCTTGCAAATTGTGTACTTGAGTTTCAGGGCGTCCGTGTTACAGAAGAGCTGCAACTCAACTTAAGCTACATCTCAACTTCAGTTGGCATCTCCTTTTTAAAAAATAAAAAAAAAGACCTTCACCTCTTATGTCTCGCCTCGCTATTGTATGCTGAAATGCAAAAGATTCCTGTTTTTAATGTACTTGTACTCATAAAATTCATTTCTAATTTTGTACTGTCTCTTTTTTTATGCTCCTAGCATTTCCCATATTTTTCTCTTTCACTATTCTAATATTGAGCTACTCTATGAAAATGAATTTATATATAAAAAATAAGGCACAAAAAATTATAGAAATCGTGAACTCTCATCTTATAAAATTCACTACGGATGATAATTCAGCTTCCCTTTTTATCTTCATATTAACAATGAGCTAAAACAGTGGTAAAGTTATCCATAAAAAGTTCAAACAAATCGCATTTTTATCATTGTCAAAACCACTACAAATAATTGAGCTCATATTTTTCACTCTTCGTATAAACAGAGAACCAAGACATTTTGAGTAATAAAATTAAACATCAAAAGTTCACACATTTTTTTAGTTATTTGATTTTAGCAATTCCATTAAAATTATTACTGCCTCACATTCATTATTTAACAATGATTCACAACTTAAAATGTTTAATTATGAGAGTTAAGATACAGAAAAACATGTCGAAATCACACGAATCTCGAGAAAAAATGATTAGAAACATTAAATGAATTAATTAGAATGCGTTGTTCAAATTACAGTTAGTTATTCAAATATGGGTTAATTAGAATGCGTCGTTCAAAAGCAACTGCGTGCGACATTCCATGCGTACTTATGCAAATCAAATGTCCAGTACAGCCAAATAAGGAGTTTCCATGTGCTATTAGCTAATCGTTTCCACATCGGACATTCTCTACCTCATTAGAATACCCTCGGGTGCCTCTTCCTTAACTTCATCGAGTAATCGTCGCTAATAATAAAGGGTTATCGGTCTCTGTGGTTATGTGTTGGCTCTGTACAGATCAAACAATTTGACCGACAGCTACCAAATGTGGCAAATATATATTTTAGAAGTAGAAAATGTGTCCCTCCGATTTTTTTAAAAAAGTTATGAAAATTCTAATTTATTAAAAGAATAAGAAGTTTTATGGTTACCCTCTATATCTTCCGAAAATATCATAGCGCAAAAATCGTTTCTAGGTTATTTTAAAAATCCATCTTTTTAATGATGTCAATTTTGTTACCGTATAATTGTTTTTCGCTTTTCATCGCTTTAAAAATGCTTCAACTTTTTTTAATAAGCAAAATTCCATATTTAAACAGAAATTTTTAGAAACTATCAATTCAAACGAATCAAATGGTCATCAAAAGCGGCTAGTCATTAATGATTTCCCGTCAAATGATGAATGGATAGTCATTTTGATCAGTTGTTATTAATAATAACTGATTAATCAGAATAATAGAAATGCAAATGTATTTTTTTGTACTATATGAGGTATAAATTGTAAACATGCATAATAATGCATTTATAGAGAATTTAACGATTTTCATAATTCAGTATTTATTTATTATGTATTAACTCAATTTTATCGCACTTTTTTATTACGATTATTAGACCAAAGTAAAGGGCAGGATAGCCTAATAAGTAGGGCGTTTGATTCGCATCCCTTGGGCTGAAAGTTCGAATCCGTCAGCCGAAGACTCCTGGTGTGTGGTGGTTAGCACATGTTAAATCTGACGTTGTCTTAATGTCCTCCATGTTGAGAGTAATACCACTGAGGCACTGTTCAGAGGTGATTGGTCTCTATTCCAGGTCTAAATCACATCACGACTTCTTGGTGAATGAATGAAATACATTAATGAAGTCTAACTAGTAAAAAGGCTTACATAAACATAGCTTACACCTGTTTTCTTCGTCATACATGTTAATCTTTTTAGTAGAGTTCAAACCCATAATATCAAAAAATCAATAAGTGAATTGATGGAAGGTGGATGAGAGTTATTCAAAGCTACACTTGTCTTCTGCGATATGATAACTTCATTTTATAATTGTTGTTATTACTAATGACAGCAATTTTAAGCCGAGTGAACGCCTCTTGTTTTTGAAGTAGCGCCAACTAGAACCAAGACTACGACTTAGCAACACACTCATCGCATTCTCTTGCACAACCCCTTTTTACGGAAGGCACATTTCCACACCTCACAGATAGTACACAGAACAACCATGCCCAAAACGGGACTCGAACACGGGACGCCCAGATTATGAGGAAGACGCATTACCTCTTTGCCAAGACGCCAGCTAACTTTATAATACTTTATGTAAACGGGGCATATAGCAAAAAGTAATATTTCTGTCTTAGCCATCGAAAATGAAAGAAAACCATAAAACGAAACAATGAAAAATGTTTTGATTTCGGCGCAACAAAATTATTGTTGTAAATTGTACAAAGAAAAATTTTAAAAAATATATATCAGAATACAAAATTAAAATGTAAGATATCAAAATTCGTATGAATAAAATTATTTTTTATTTTCATTTTAAGGACATTTCTTGGGGAAAAATATTTTTGGTTTAATTGTAATGTCTTGATATTTTTAAAAACAACACTAAGAGGACTTTTTTGAGACGGACCACGCAATTTTGAACTGCAATCAGATAACCAGGAAGACATATAAGCAAGAACCCTTCTCCAAACGTCACATAAATGGCCGGATATATGATTCCGACAGATTTAAGGCACATCAGATACGCTTACATTATATCGGTGGAATCGGGTCTAGCATCTGAAACCTTCTGATTCCGAAGTCAATGCCTTACCATGAAGCAACCACGGCCAAAATATTTTTGGAATTTACTTCAATAAAAAAAACTCTCTAATATATTGGTTAATTTTTAAATAATTAAATTCTAATTAAAAAATTTTTAAAAAATTGCAACAAGGTGAATATTTTAACAGCATATCATATAGTAGAATTTAAGTGGACAGACATTTCATTGTTTACTTTGTAAAATGCTCTTCAAACAATTGAAGCAAAACAATTATGTTTTTCATATTGGAAATATTAGTGAAAGATATTATAAGTAAATAAGGCAACAATTTATCTTATTAAAGCAACAATTATTCGCACTTTTACTCGCCATTACAATTTACCTTTTTTCATTGCAGCATTGTAATTTTATTCATCATTTGCAATCGTGGCTAAAGAGCTTCAACATTTAGAGATGTCCTGGATTGATCAAACATGTAGCACCTCTCCAGTAAATGCATTACCCAACAATTTATTTCGAATTAAGCGACCAGAAGGTAAATAACCTCTTTCTGACTCCGGAGTCCAATGTTACGTAAGATCGTCTGGAAATGCCGCCTTCAAACTAACCGAGTGGACCAGAATAATTAAATAATTGCTCTGCAATTAAATTTAGCCAGGACTATTTTTGCCGCGGAAAATGGCGCGCTTCAAGTGCTTTGATAACTAAATTAACAGTCGGCAAGGCAATCCGATTATCACTAAGTAGCAGATAATTTATATTGAATTAATTCATACAGAAAAGGAAACAAATGCTTCTCTCTCTCTTCAACAGGCATAAATAACAATGAGTGGTGAAAGTTCAAAAGAATATAAAAAATGGGTAAAATGAAATCTGCTGTGCATATTTCAATGCATCATGACGGAACATCATTTCTTGAATGGCCAAGCACCACGTGCTCGTGCGAGTTAAATTACATTTTTATTCATTTTAATCGTTTCATCGGATGAGTCACTTTAGTATTGCAAACGATCCAAAAAAAAACTTTGTCTCGCATTTATTGTTTAAAAAAATATCACATTTACTATTCATTTCATATAATCACGTGCTCAAAATGACATTTTTCTAAGTTTTATTTGCTGCAGTCATCAACTTATTT
Source organism: Argiope argentata (assembly GCA_026289955.1). Lineage (NCBI taxonomy): Eukaryota > Metazoa > Arthropoda > Arachnida > Araneae > Araneidae > Argiope > Argiope argentata. Next base: position 668,886 of record JAOUZG010020323.1, read on the forward strand.
TTTAAAAAATTATAGCTTTTGTAAATGCAATGGCAACGCGTTATTAAAAGCTGATTTATTGACGTGCTCGTCTAAATAATAAAATTTCAATTTTTCACACAGTTTTTTTTTTAATTTTTTGCCAATGGAGGATTTTTTTTTACCTTAGGAGTTTTTACCTCACTCCTAAGATAACATCATGTACTGACATAATAAAAACGCTATACACATTGACTTGGAATACAGAAATATATACTTCAACAAGCTGTACTTACTGCTACAGTGATTTTTTTTTAATTTTCATCTACATTTCTTGGTTTTCCATTGTCTAGCGTGGATGCATCTTAAATTATTTTACATTTGAAATTCTCACCACAAATTCTGTGGCAGATTTTCCATTAGGCAGACTGGACCCAGAGGAGGAGGACACAAAAATATCGAAATAAATACATTATTTTCACAAATTTCAAAATAAATAAATTTATAAAAAACATAAAATGAAATAAAGATAAAATTAAAGAATGATTTTAACATATAATTACGTATTATTGTTTAGCATCCCTTATGTTTTATTCAATTCACTTAGGGCTTGTATTTCAATTACATTATGTACAAAAATGAATATAATGCAGTCTGGAAGCATAATAAAAACAAATTAGTTTTCAAAAAATTAATACATTTTAAAAAAAGATTAACATAAAGTGAAGTTAATTAAAATGGTCATCTTATTGAAAGATGGGCGCCTCTCAAAATGTATTGCCCAAGGCCAAAATACCCAAATCCACCAGTGGGTATAACTATCTTTCTAAGCAATAACTATGTCAAATCTCCTATTCACCTCTCATATCTGGAGGTCAAGAACATTGAGTTCAAATTCTCTTCAGTTCAGTAGTAATCGAACAATATTGTAATACTATCCGTCTATGTCGAGCAGCTTCCTTTACCAAATTATTTACTTATTATGCTGCTGCTGGCGCTACTACACACACGCGCGCACGTACTGCATTTCATGATGCTGTATTTCATTATGTAATGCGATTGAAAAACATGAATTGGATTGAATAAGTTCATTATAAATTTTAGAAGGATATATATTACAAAATAAAAGAGGAAGTAAAACACCTTTGAGAAAAAAAAATATTATCATGTCAGGACATGATGTCAACAAAACCCATAGCGTCAACAAAAACCCATGCGTCAACAAAAACCCATAGACGAAAAATAAAAAAATCCGCAGGCGAAAAAGTGAAATTTCATTATCAGCACGAGCATCTGAAAAAAAAAATCAGATTTTAGTAACATGTTGCCATTGCATTTACAAAAGCTCTGATTAGAAAAAATAAGTTAAGTTATTACAGCAAGTAAAATCTAGAAAAATGTCATTTTGAGCACGGGATTCAATGAAAGAATTAAAATGAATAAAAACATAATTTAACTTGCACGAGCACATGGTGCTTGACTGTTCAAGTTCTTACATGATATATTGAAATATGCATAACAGATTTCAGTTTAATCTTTTAAAATTAAGATGAAAATTATATTGAAGTGAAATTGATGTCATTAAAAATGTAATTTTTATAAGTTCGTAAAAGAATAAAAAATTTAAAGGTAATTCTTTGTATGATATGAACATCCATTTCCATAAGCAAGTCGGTGATTTCTCATTTTTGCAACGATTAAACTTATTTTTCACATGATTATCGTTCTTTTTTGAAATCTTTTTCATGATTTCTTTAATATTTACTTTTTTGCAACTGAATAGACCTTTCAGTGTCTCTATGAACCCTATCCAGAACATTTCTAGAAACATTTTTTGACTCTAACAACAAAATCGCTAAGCATTCAATCCACTGCAGATGTAAAAACGTTCAATGAATCCATCTGAAATTAGTACAATTTATATTGACACGAGAAGGAATGTGAGTATCTCAGGCAAAAGAAACTGCGGCAGAATAAAAATAAATAAAAATATTAAATAAATAAATATGACTCCGCCTTAATAGATATCATCAATAGCATTTAAGATTGGATGTAAATAAATCGGGAAGCTTTATTCGAAAAGTTGATAGTAAAAAAATATATAAGTTTTGGATAATATTCAAAAATTAGTGTTTTAGGTTAAAAAATGTAATAAAGTTTGCACTAAACAAACAGCACTTATGGAAATTATTTACAGTATTTCATTGCAGAAAAAAAACCCTGCAGAAGACCCATTAATTATTTATGACATTTATGATGAACATGTCTAACCGAATATAACTTGCAAAATGCAGTTTTGGCCATCTTAATCTGAAAATTTCCAAACAAAGAACATGGTAAACAATAAAAAAGTCCAAGATGCAGGATTAGAAACATCACTTCATAAAACTATGAAGACTGAATAACGCAAGCAACAGATGATTAATTTAAAAAAGAAATGTCTGGAATATGACAAAAGACAAAACAAGGTTGATTTTTAACACAACAAAGACCGGGAACTAGAGAAGACCAGAGAAAGAAAGATTAAGATTATTTAATAGGATGTATCACTTTACCCCCCCCCATTATTTACCAAATGTTGCTCCTTCAGATTACTATTTATTTTACCCCATTCAGCGTGTCATTTGTAAAAAAAAAAAAAATGTTCACCAGCCCAGATATCAAACATTGGCATAGTTTCTGAATTGTAACGTTTCTTAAATAAAAAAAACAGTTTGAACTCGTATACCCGGCATATACTTCCACTAAATTTAACAAAGGGATTTAAAACAACTCCGATTAAGTCACTGATTTCATATTTTATCTTCATCTTCCGAAGAAATTCCAGAACATTTTTAAGAATGTTGAAAGGGGAATCTAATCTATATTAATAAAAATACAACTCGAAATGCGTTGCTAAGCGCAAAACTGGAGAACGGCTTGAACGATTCGGCTAATTTTTTAAATGTATTTTCGTTAAGACACGAGGATGGTTCTTATGGAGAAAAAATATTAAAAAACTGCGTGGAAAATAGTTAAAACGACACTTTTCTTACTTTCCCGCCAAAAAATCATCATTTCCTTCCCCCACGTCACCAGATAGTAGAAAGATAGTAGAAAGTAATAAATTATGATTTGTTTAGAAAGAAATACGCGAAGTCAGTTGGTTTTCATTCATAGATAACGGGATGTTTAAAAAAGAAAGAAAATAGTTGCTTTTATCATTAGTCAGTATGAATATTTAATCTATGCTTGCTCAAAATTAAGTCTGGGCAGCGAAGAAAAAAAGTAATAACAAAGCAAAAAAAGGGGTTGTAGAAAGAAAAGTAGTGAAGAAAAAAAGGATAGAAAAAAAAGAAAGGTGTGGGTGTGTCGTCATTATTTCCTATGTCGCAGCATTTTCCAAGCTGTTTTTAAACTGCCGCATTTCTTGAAAACCAATTGTGTTTTTATTTGTTTAGTGTGTTTACATTTATGAAAGTTTGAATCTCATTATTCTATAAAAACGTAGAATTTTAGACCTTTCCCTCCACCATTTCAGTAAAATATCAATTCCGGGACAATCATTGCTCGGATAGAAAGAGAAAGATGAGTAGTGCAAAGAACAGAACATCTGAAGAAAATAATACTAAATATTACTATAAATGAGTTATATGATTATCAAAATTTATTTGGTATAAATATATTTTGGAGAGAAACCTGTTATGAGGCAAAGCTACATAAAATATTATATGAAAATTTTAGCGAGCATTAATACTGGCGAGCCGACTGGTCGCCAAAGGCGGCTAGTAATGCATAAAATGTTTCCACTGAAATAATGAATAAAGACAAGTGACCCACCTGAGCGAAGACATGAAAGTCGGTCTTTTGCTTTTGCTGTCCGACTTGGATCTGGGTCGGAAGACGTCGAAGACGGCATTGCCGGTCTTCTTTCCGTGTGCGTCGTCGCCGGACTGCCGTCGGAAGCGTCCGGTCAGGGATCCCGTCAAGGACTCCCGGCTCGATCCGGCCGAGTTGGTGGCCGATGCCTTGGCACCCCCGGAGAGCGACCGCATGCGCTCCCGGTCCGAGATGTGGTCGTCCGGCAACACCATCTTGGTGTCGTAGTCCTCGGTGACGATGGTGGGCAGGACCAGAAGAGGGAGGTCCTGTAAGAAGAGCAAAATAGAAAGAAAAATTTAATATATAGTCATGTTCCAAAATGGATGCAGAAGTAGTAAAAAAAAAGTATCATTAATTTTTCATTAATTCATTTATCATGCTCATTAATACTTCCAAATTAAATGCGCATTTATGGAGCAAGAACATTGTTTTTGGATTTAATACATAGTTATATAAAATTAATAATTATATTATAAATGGTTACATAAATTATTAATTATATATATACAATTATAAATATTTTAATATATATAATTATATAAATTAATACTTATAAATATTTTCCCATTTCGTATCAACAAAAACGATTATTAACCCTTTGGGTACACTTTTTTTGCATTTGGAGCACAATTTTTAGGATATTTAAAAAGTATATTTTTACGCAAAAATTCATTTATTTCATGTTATTTATTTAATTATTTATTTTGCTTTGGACCCCAATTTTTAGGATATTTAAAAACAGTATATTTTACGCAAAAATTCATTTATTTCATATTATTATTATTATTATTTTGCTTTGGAGCACAATTTTTTAGATATTTAAAAACTGTATATTTTCCGCAAAAATTCATTTATTTCATATTATTTATTTAATTATTTGCTTTGGATCGCAATTTTTTTGATATTTAAAAACAGTATATTTTAAGTAAAAACATTTATTTCATATTATTTTTAGTATTGAGATAACTTAGAGATTTTGGCATTACAAAAAAAAATTGATACATAAATTCAAAAATTCCGTTATGTTATAATTCATCAAATGTATTTAAAAGTTTAATATGCTTCAAGAACAATAGCACAATATTTCAAATTTAAGTTTTACTTGATACAGAAAATGAATGGTTTTCAGAGAAATCTGGAATTTAAATACAACTTTGCAGAAATAAATAAATAATAGTAAGAAAATATCTAGTTATCCTTTTCCTTTTACATTGAAATTGGAAGTCTGGATTGATTTCACTTAATTTTCAACTTCTTCCTTCCTTCCGCGCGAGCGCGTGTGTTTGTGTGTGTGCGTGCGTGTTCTTGCGTTCGTGCGTGCGTGCCTGGAGGAGAATCCAGAATCCATATATAGGAGAATCCAGAACAATATACCCAGGAGAAATCAAAATATATCATAAACAGTTTATCGGCGTAAATATTATTCTTATATTTATTGGTCGATTTTAGAAAAAAACTGGGATCTGAAAAATAACTACCGTTTCTTGATGTCCAAATAAGGCTGCAAAGAAATGAAGTGTATAATTATGAATGACTGAAAAATTTTCAACATCCGATCTAAATATTTAAAATTTTTATTCAAGGAAATATTCTGAATGTTCTTTCGAAAAATTGCAATGATTAAGGAAAACCATCTATCCTAATTGGCCTTTCGTAATACACACAATTAATTCTAAATTTATTGTTATTATTTCATCTAATAATAATAATAAATCGTCTTCGTTTTAAGTTTCCGCCTATGGATAGAGGTTAATTCAAACTTTAAATTATTTTAATTGGGAAATCCCTTCTTTCAAGCTTTATAGGGAAACTTAGATTTTTGAAAACCACGAAGTTAACTGGAACAGTTTTCTGCCTATAAACCCGCCTTTTTTTCAGAGTAGACTCATTAATAAAGACCATATACTTTTGGATTAGCATGCTTATTATAATTTAGCGAAATCATTTTTTTAAAATAAGTAGTTTTAATAAGGTAAAATAAAAATAACTTTTAATTAAATTAAATCTCTTTATAATAGCTTTTCTTTAGTGGCCTATTCTGAAAGAATAAAAATTCATCCAGCTCACACTCATAAAACAAATAAAAAAGAGAATATCTTAATTAATTAAAAGTCCATTTAAAACAGTTGATTAGCAAAAATTTTACAAAATATTTTAAATAAGCAAAATATTTATAATTATATTTGCTTAAAAGAATTGGAAAATCTGAAACATAAACACATAACAAAATTTTAAATTTTGATTATTTATAATATAACCAACAAATCCGTAGCTAGATTCGCCCCGAGTCCTACTTGAACAAAGAATCTCTATTGTATATGCATGAACGAGAGAAAACGGAAAATATACAACGATGAGTTTGTTTCATTAGATGGCAGGAGGGAATATTTTTGTAAATGCATGTAATAATGAAATTATGCCTTTTATATACCTAAGTAACTTATGAGCCATAAGATAGATTAATTTCGAGTATAATGCGAATAAGCTCACGTACAAGCACTTTTTTGTTGTCCGAGCTCATTTTGTTGTCCGAGCTCATTCGAGTTCATTTGTATGATAATTGGAACACATCCGAGTTCTAATTCATTGATTACATATTCTGATTAGCTGAAAAAGACACCAGTACTTTCTTAATTATATTTATTTAAAAATCATGAAGAATCTGAAAGAATGATACTTTTTAGTCGTTTCGATAACACGGGAATTTTACTTTTCGAAGATTCTTCCTCGATAAGGTACACGAAGGGGTATGAGCAAGCGCGAATTTGCCTAATTGGGGCCCCTATGTCTTTTATTGTCTTTGAAAAGGAATGTTTAAAAAAGTTAACTAAAGAGTGAAATGTAAAATAAACTTGTTATTCAAATTTGAGGGCCCTTTCTGATGTCGGTGTTTTGGCCCACTGTCCTTTATGCCCCTGCCTTAGTCAGCCTCTCGGTATGAGTATTCTTCATCATTCTTTGATCTTGATTTGCAACCCATTAGTTACTGTTATGTTTTTAGCGTTGCGGGTTCAGATTTAATGGACTTTACTTCAGGGCAGCACAAACAAACTTATTTATAGCTATTTGTAAGTATTTACAGGATGACTCAATAAAGTAAAACTTCATATAAAAACAATCCAGCAGTCAACAGTCAATTACAGCGGCGTAATACAAGCCTTATGCACAATAAAAACAGACTGCAAACTAGCTATCGTATAACAAAGAAAACAATAAATCACAGCAAACTCAATAATACAACGTTAACAGCAAACGTAAATACAGTTCACTAATAACAAGCAAGGAAAGTAATCCGCTAGTCCAAGGAGACGCTTCTCTTCCAAGAGAAAAACTGCCGCAACTACGGCAACCCATCCCTTATATAGTCGAGCGAGCGCCCCAAAGCACGTGAAGCTTCGGAAAAATCCGCGAGCGATCCAGCAGCTACCAGATTATTCCTTCCGCCAAACCTACCCGGCTGGCGCAAAGTTCCTCGCCAAACTCCGCCAACCTCGGCGACCTCCGCGGCGCTCGCAACAATGCTTTCAGTTTTTTTTTCTTAAAACGATATACATTTTAATAAATAGTCATATTATATTACGAAATTATAGATGAAAAATTAATTCGACGAAGAAATCAAATCCAAGGTGAATGAATTTGTCTTTTTACTTTTCGATCAGTTTTCTCCTCCTTTCCCTGTATGAGTGGTCTTTTCTAAATGTAACTTTTTATTTTAATTCAAATTAAATAGTGATTACACAAATTCCCAAGAGGCAAGAAAGCTTTTAGGAGTGTCATAAAGAATATTTTATATAATATCCTTAAATGTCACAGAGAATATCTATCGCTGTTAATTTCAAAATATTATCAACGAAATTCAATAAAAAATATGAAAAAGAAGTGTTTTAAAATAAAAGAAATGTGGCTCTAACCTCATAAGCCATATAACTACTATACCGCTGGCTACTTTTTGGTATAGGGGTTATGTTACTCGGCTACTGGCCCTAACGTCTCAGGTTCGTATCGGGGTCTTTCATTAGGTACCTTGGTGACCTTAGTAACGCAACCTCCTACAACAGTCGTGGTGCCATCAACTTGCAGCAAAAACCAACAAAGTCGTCAGACTCACTTGACGGAAGAAAGCAAACAAAAAAGTCATCAGACTCACTTGGCACAAGAAAGCAAGCAAACAAATCCCCCAAACCCACTTCATGCAAGCAAGAAAGCAAAACAAAGTCGTCAGACTCACTTGACACAAGCAAACAGCACCTCGCCATAACGTTTGGCGCAATAAAAATCGCTCGTCTCTCCGCCGACTCACTGGTGGGGGAGTACTGCGGCGCTAGCCTCATAAGGCAGTTAACATTTACGATACCGAAGCGATTTTTTGGTATAGGGGTTATGATATTTGGCTACTGGCCCTAGGGTCGCAAGTTCGTATCGCAACCTATCGCAACGTGTGTTTTTTTCGGTACAGAAATATTATTTTAAAAAAAAGTGAATTATCAAATTTTAAGAACAGAAATCTTTCATTTATTCATCAAAATTTAATATTTAATCACTTACAGTAAATAAAAAAATTTCTCAAGTATTTTATTGATAATTTTAAAAAATTCCCGACAATATTACGAAATATCCGAAATTTTTCGCATTTTAAGCCCACGAATTATCCGAGTTCACCCTAATGTTAAATGTAAACACTTGCTCTTTATTTACTTTCAGTGCTATTTTGTTGTCGTTACTTATGGCACTTGCCATGGATAAGCCCCGCTGAATACGATCAGCAGATTTTAAGCCTAAGATATGAGTTTCTTTGTTTTTACAAGTAGCGCCATCTAGGGCCAAGAGTACGACTTAGCTACACACACGTCACAACCCTTTTTAGGAGGCAGACTACATTCATGCAAATTCATTCATACATCTCAGATCGTAATTTAGACATGGAACAGAGAAAGACCACCTCTTAACCAATACTCCCAGTGGTATTACTCTCGATATGGTGGACTTTGCGACCACGATAAATTTTAGGAGCGCCACACGTCACACACTCGGACCGGTATTTTGACTAAATAAAAACATTCTGACGCATGCGTAAAAGCTAGTTCGATTTTTGAATCTGAGAACGAATAGCATTAAAAAAATTTCGTGTTTCAGATATTTTTCTAAGTGCCTCCATTTTGAATTGCAATATATTAAATATTTACGAAATTAACAAACGAAATAATTAATATATATAATTAATTAAACGAATATAATTAATTAAATATTTGCGAAATTAACAATTGCGTCAACAAACAAATACAAAATTTACAACACAATACAGTTCTTAATACAAAATAGTTTTGTATTAAAAATAAGAATTCAATCCCTTTCATTTATAAAATAATATTACTGATAAGAAATGATTAATTGCTTTATTAAAAAAACGACCATACTCTTTGATTAAAGAATGTCGTTACTTATAACAATCGATAAGTTAAAAATATCTTTAAAAAATCAAGAAGTTTTTTTAGATAGTGCTAGCAAAACAATTAATATAAATATCTACGTATGCTCCTCATAATTAATAAATCTAAAAAAACACACAAAGCCTTTTCCGCATGTTAAAAAATTTCCAACACACACATGTTTTAGACAGCTGTTTTTAAAAAAATAGATTAAAAAATGAAATACAATGATGCCAAGTACGTTTCTGTAAATCGATTCAATTAACGATTATCTCCATGCTTCTTTAGCACTAAATTTGGATCCTTAGCAATTAGTTTCCTTTTCAATTTACTTCTTGAAAAGAAAGTAATGGTGCGTGTGGACTGGGGGGGGATAAAAAATGATGAAAAAATAAATAACTATCTGGTGCAGTGGCGACTCGTGTTTAATTACCATGACTTTCAAAGTTCCACGCCGTGTAATGATGACTTCATTCAAATCAACTTCTTTTCAATTAATTTTGAATAACCTAATAATTTGTCTATTTACAATTACTGTAACAATCTTGATCTGCTAAAAGCTTATTCTGGTATATTGAAAAAAATTTACTTGATTATTTATAAAAATTCAATTTTAAAATAAATTTTTTAGAAGTATTTCTGTTGTTTCTTATCTGCTTTTTAAAGAGTTTTGGCAATTGTGATTGGATATTATTATTATTATTTAAATTTATAAGAAAGACAAATAGGTGATAGGGGTAAAAATTACATTGACTGAGGTAATAGTCTTTGAGGACCAATTTTTTTCCTCAGAAAAGATTGAAAAATATGACTTATTCAAAATTTGAATTTATGCAAAGATTAAATAGATAGCTTAATAGCAAGACCTAGAGCCTAATTTTGAAATAAATTAATTAATACTAAGAATTTTGTACTAAATGTTCATGTAAAGCTAAATCCAACAGTAAAAATTTAGCAGGGGGGAAACACTATAAATATTGTCGTTGTGTATTTTGAAAGAAAATATAACATGATGTTTAGAGAAATAAAACATCATATTAAAATTCATGATCTAAAAATTTTATCGAGGAAATTATAGTATTGTTTAAAAAAAGGAATATTTGTCAAAAATTTTCATATAATATATTTTTAATTGATCAAAAAATATAATATTTAATCAAAGATACAAAATCTAATAATCAAATTTAAACCTTATAAACAAACTAATTAATTAAAATTAAAAAAAGAAAACGTTTCAGTAAAAGGCTAAAAAAAGATACATTACTTGTTGATTAGAGTTAACAAAATTTTAAAAGTGCTAAAATATGGTAAAATACATCAAATACCTAAAGAAATTTCAGCAATTTTAAAAAGACAGAGCTAAAAACTTGCATCAAAAGGTGCAATGTAATGTAACAAAAACCAAAGCATGAATTCGCGAAGAAATTTATTTAATTTCAAGATTGGCAAAAGCGAGTAAATGGTACAAATAATAAAACAGTAAAACAGGTTTAATATTTCAATAAAAAATGGAATTAAAAAATGATTGTATTTAAATTGAAT
>JAOUZG010020323.1:680914-699111 GCA_026289955.1 Argiope argentata
AGATAGATAGATAGATAGATAGATAGATAGATAGATAGATAGATAGATACCATAATTCTAGAAAATCTACTATAACATCTTCACTCATTTTCTAAGTTAAAGATTTTAGGTTAAAAACTCTAATGATTTTCGAAAAATAAACCGAAAAGAAAATTTCTTTAGAGGAAGAAGACAACTTGACTTAACGATTTAAAGTATAGACGATATGTTTAATTAATTCATCAGCAATATTCTCATGAAGTAATACGCTGTTGTGTAAGTCTTGTTTTAAGTTTCTAACAGTAACAAAAGACTGTAGATAAATCACTGAAGTATTATGTTAATTGATGTGCTGCGTACTTAAGTTTCCATGAATCACAAATTATGATTTGTATGCTTTTCATAGTCGAAGACTCTCCATGTGTGTGGTGGCTAGTGCACATTAAATCTGTCCTGGCCACAAAGTCTCCATGTCGGGAGTAATACCACTGGGGGTACTGGATCAGAGGTGATCGTTCTCTGTTCCAGATCTAAACTACGATCGGTAAATCAATGTATGAAATGCATGAAGGAAGTCCTCCCCGTAAAAAGGGTTGTGATGAGTGTGTAGCTAAATTGTAATCTTGGCCGTAGATGGCTCTATTGAAAAACAAGAGATTCTCATTCGGCTTAAATCGCTGACAGGTCTGTCAGCGGGCTTGTAAAGTGCCATAGGTAACAACACAACAACAACAACATGTTTTTTGTTGAGGCCAATCACCCACATTCGACGGTAAAAACGAACTCTGTACTGACTCTTAGTCTTGCTGATAATAGCAACTTTAAGTTGGGCATGCAGACCACGTAATTCCAATAAAAGTGGGCTTAATTATGAATTTGAAATAAAATTAAAAATTTACAATTAAGTAGCAAAGTAGTTGTTCGTTATCACATTATAAATAATATTAATTAGAAACTCAAAAACATGGAACATAGAACAAGAATTATCAAATACAATAAAAAAAATTTTCTTTCAATCAACTTGAATTGAAAATAAGGAAAAATAACATCAAACTGTGAGCAAGTGAAAATCCTGTAACTGAATGCTATCAAACAGGCAGAGCTTTCAAAAATTAAATATGTTATTGAAGGAAAATAAATGTTGAAATTGTTCCGCAAAGCCTTATTGTCAAGCAGAAATAGCTGGGACAAAAAGAAAAGGCAATACTGGCATAAAACTTTAATACTGCTTTCCTGCATGATATGTCTCCATGTAAGAAAGAGAGTTTTGCAGATAGCTTTGATGGATGAAAGGTCAATGTTCCAACTTCAGCTCAAAAATGAAAGAATATTTGATTACTCATTGGAACTCGAATTCCAACGTTTGGTCTAGAATGGCATACAACGGAAACTATAAAAAGCCGGGAATCGAAATTGAGAGCCAGTGTTGAGTTGAGTAAGCGCCCGTAATAGTCGTTTACAAAGAAATTAATTGAGTTCTCTGTACTGAATTCTAAGCGCTTTGTTCTATTGCGATTTTTTAATACCGATTAGGTGCATTTGTGCTGCTGTTTATAGTTATTGTTCTTCGGCTGCATTTTCTTACCATGCCTTCGCACAGAATAAAGCTTATTTATTGGTTATTGAGCTTGTTAGTGCCTTTTTCGTAAAACTAACGAAAGGATTTATTCTTAACGATGGATAAAGGGATAAAATTTTCTTCTAAAAACAGCGGTTAGAAGAAGAAAAAGACAGAAGTAAGTTATTTCTTTTCTTTTCTATTCAATTGAAAATAACAACGCCAAAAGTTTAAACCATGAATGGATTTAAGGTTCCCGAATACGTTCGAAGCACTTTTTTTTTAAAGAAAAACATGGTATAGACATACTTTATCTATGTTGCTGGGTTTAAAATTATTCAAAATTAGAAATAGAATGTCAATATTTGAAGTAAACCTCAACACTTTTTTGAAAATTGCCATTTAATATTATAAACTTAAGGAAATTCTTAAAAACTTCAAATTGACTACACCAAAAACTGTTACACTAAACCAAACAAAACTTATACTAAAATGAACTACATAGTTTTCACTACAGAGTGAACTAGTCCTTCATTTTGCTTCAAGCACGAAAAATCCTCAGGTAAGTCTTTATAAAATTCTAATATCGGTTTTCCTTTGAATGGATTTTTTAAAAAATCAGAATTCTGTAAATCAATTAAGGATAATTGCGTACTCTTATTCACTAGATTTATATCAACAGAAAATGGAGAAGAAAATACATCAATTTTTGTTTGGCACTTTTCAAAATCTGAAAACCGGTCATCTTAATGCAAGATTTGAATATGATCCTCATACTGCATTTTCATGTGAGGAAATTTTTCAAGTCCCCGAGCTTCTTCTATACGACAATCGTACTCGCAAGTAGCCATGAAGGATCAAACGGAAAAGCCGTGTAATAAAAAGTAATTAAACCTAATGAACAACCAAATTATTTATTCTGATGTAGAATCGTTTTCGTATCAGATTTTTTCTCCTCTTTGTTTGAAAAAGTCTCATTTCATTTTAAATTAGTCTTATTTTATTAACAACATTTTCCGGCCAACATCAAAGGGTACGCGGGCCATAGGTAGTGCATCCCTGCTTTACCATGGAAATATTTAATCGCGCTTGTGCTAAACCCACTTCCACATTAATAGCCACACTACAACAGATGTTTCAGAAGATTTACCGTTCTAATTCCTCATCAATTCTAAAACTCGAATTCTATGGTAATACTCCCTTATTTAACTAGAAGTCGATCATTTGTACAGTTCCAAATACACCCCCCTTAATCCCCTTCCACCACATTAGTGTACAAACATTATTCTAAACATGACTGACTTGCGCGGCACATTTCGTGGAATTATTAGCCGTGCTGGTATTACGTTAAATCTGTTTTAATGAGACGAATGGATTGTTGCAGCAGTAAAAGACTGAATCATGGATGTAGTCTTCCTCGTGTTCTGGGCATCCCGGTTTCGAGTCCCAGCTGGGCCCGGTTGTTCTTCTGTGTACTGTATGTGATGTGCATGAATGCGCCCCCTCTCCCCCTGCAAAAAGGAGCAGTGCACGCGAATGTGAAGAGTGTGTAACTAAGTCGTACTCTTGGCCCTTGTAATATAATAAAACTCCAGGGGATTAGAATTTGTCATCTTGAATCAAGATAGATCATGTTCATCTAATTATGCGGCGACTATTTATAAATGGAACTGTATATTTTCTTGAAAGTTATATGTAGTTGTTGCGTAATAGCAAAAAAGTGTGTTTATCAAGAAAAATGGTAATTTATCATGGGGTTATTACCATTACCATGGGGTTTCATGGGGTACTTACGAACTATACCGTCTTCGCCAACATTGGCGACGGATTAAAATTTGGCGATAAAGATCAAAGCATTACACCATTGCCGGATTGCCATAATTGATGGTTTAGCAACTCATTGGCGAAGACTTCCAATTTGGCGATAAAGTTGGGCGATATAATACGTAAGTACCTTTCATGGATATCATATTGCTAAGTGTTTTCAAATTTAATACTGAACTATTGTGATATACGTATAACATGTAGTCTAAAGAATGCAATTTTTGTAAGAGCGCGAGAAGGCTCGATTTACTGAGCTACGTAAATTAACGTGGTTTATAAAGCTATCTGCTGGCGTCCTGGTACAGAGGTAGCGCATCTTTCTCGTGATCTAAGTGTCCCGGATTCGAGTCCCGGTTAAGGCATGGTTGTTCTTCTGTGAGGTGCGTGAGTGTGCCCCCCCCAGTAAAAAGTAGTTGTGCAAGCGAATATGATGAGTGTGTGACTATGTCGTACTCTTGGCACTAGTGGGCTTACTTCAAAAACAAGGGGCGCTCATTCGGCTTAAAATCGCTGATGGCCGTCAGCGGGCTTGTCCATGACGACATAAGAAACAACAACAAATAATGGGTGCTATAAGTATTTCAAAATTACAAAAATATTATGTAAAATTCTCTGAAATGTAATGCTAATCTAATAAATCAATCAAATTAATTGGTTGCAACAATAGTTCCCAAAACTGCTTCTTAAATATCTTTAGAGTACTGAAATCATAGGATTTTATGAGGAACTCTAAAAAATACTTTATCTGAAAAGTTGTTGGAAGACATTTTATAGTCAAAATTTTTTTTAAAAAAACACAACATATTCAAAGTTAAATTAAAATTTATTACACATATTTAAATGCATATAATAAAGATATAATAATTAGTTTCCATTAATAATTGTATGTTTATTTAAACTAAAGATTTAAACGATTAATCTTTTTTGAGTGCATTTGTCGAGATACCGGTTTTGCACAAATAAGATACAGCATTTAGAATTAAAACGGAAACTTTGCACTTAGGAGTAGACAAGTATTTTCTACTGACAACCAAAATTAGTTCATTCCGCAAAGTTCTATGTTATCTTAATTAATTGGCACAAGACAACTGAATCGGATTATCTTCTGCAGCTGTAATTACAGACGGGTTAAAGGCATTAATTGGATCTTTAATCCAAACAAAAGTATCCTACAGAATGTATACTTCTCATTACAGATGACAAATTGTTATGTCTTGTGAAAAAAATATCGTAAAGGTATATAGAAATTTACGACATCGTATAAAAATTAAGTAAATTCATGAAAATTGTATAATATATCAGAAAAAAAAGTACTGCTATGATTACAGTTAAACTCTCTAATATGAATCGATTCAAATTTTGATAATTAATAAGTTACAATATATAAAGGAGTTCGCTAAGATAGATTTATTCGGTAAACTCGAATCGGACTTTTCAGACTCATAAATCATTCAAAGTGGCTTAAAAACTCCTGAGGAAAATATTTCTAGCTTTTTGTTTTTGATTTAGTTGGAGGCGATACGTAACTACTTTATGGTTGAAATCTTAATTTGAAAAAAAAAACGATTTTGGGGGATAAGGGGCAATTATTGGAGGATAAAAAAATTGTATATCTCTATAAAAACAATTCCTCACGTATAACATAGAAGAAAACTATAACTGAAAATTTATATTAATGATAACACTGGAAAATATATATATAAACGTCGAAAAAAAATTTCAAACAATATTATTCTATAACGAATTCCATTTTTTAATATTTACAACAGATATATTGTTTGAAAGTTTTCTATAAGATTCGATTTGGAATCCGAATCCCCGATTTTCTTTGCATTTCAATATAAATAATGAATGAAAAATAGTAAAACAGTCCCGCATATTAATCAATTCGAGTTATTGAATCTATTATTTCATGCTACATTTTTCAAAAAATCTCTGAACATTTCTTCTTACGAAAATGGGTATCAGTAAAGCATGTTGCTTCCTTTGAAATAACTATTGTATTCATTTTTGTCTCACTCAAACAAAGATGGAATCATATAACAAGTGTCCTTTTCTTACATTCACCAGAGATTCGTCAATGCATTTTTTTGGAATTTGCGAATTGTTCAAATTCTACACTTTAGTGAGGAAAAAAATCGCAAAAATCACAAATGTTCAGAATAAAAATTGGCAACGAAGTTGGGAAATGTACTTGACAGGTTATTTGATACCAAGAAAATTTTTGATGCAGTATTTGAGGCTAGGCCCTTTTCCACAACATGAAGTATAATAACGAATTATGTACGAGAGCAGAATATATTATTAGCTAGAAATAGAAAATAATAGGTTTTGCATTAGGGCAATACTCATAAAAATTATATTTTTGAGTTTCATACGTATATATATATATATATATATATATATATATATATATATATATATATATATATATATATATATATATATATATATATATATATATAAAAGCGTAGAGAAATAATAAAATTATTTGTTGCGAAATTATTTTTAAAAGCTGTATCTTTTTTATATATATATGCCATCACCATATATCATATAACTGATTACATTTTTAAAAACTGGTACATATTACGGAATAAAACCATAAGCCATTTTGGGTCTATTAAGCATCTCCATAATCGATGAAATGCCTTTCACTTTAAGAAATTTTAATCGATTAAACCGACAACAGAAAATGCTCCTAAATCCATCTCTTCTTTACTCTAAATTTTATCAGTAGAACATTTTAAGCGAGTATTACGTCTCGCCTTTCCCAATTTATACATAGTATTACAAATTATAAATATTATTACGTAATATATAATATGATATGATTGCATTTATAATTACACATATAAATGACATATATGCACATATAAATGATTACATTTTTTAAAGTTGGTTTATGGAGTTTTTAAAACCATATTACATATTACGAAATAAACTCATAAATCATTTGTGCTTATTAAGCACCCATATAATAGATGAAATACCTTTCACTTTAAGAGATTTTAATCGATAAATGATTGCATTTTTAAAAGCTAGTTTGTGGAGTTTTTACAACCATATTACATATTACGGAATAAAATCATAAACCATTTTGTGTTTACTAAGCATCTCCATAATCGATGAAATGCTTTTCACTTTTTCTTCCTTACTCTAAATTTGATCGGCGGAATATTTTGAACGAATATTACGTCTTGCATCTCTCAATTTATACATAGTATCACAAATTATAAATATTATTACGTAAAAGCCTATGCATAAATTTAATAGAGAAATTACACCAGAGCTAACTGAACCCATACAGATCAAGTTCATAATTTAATCTAGAAGAAGCAAGTCCTAAAATGAAATTATTTGGGATACAAATTTCCTAAATTTCCTCGTGAGAGCTTTCCACAAAATCCCACAGAAGAATAATGAGATCCAGGAAATATATCCATAGGACAAATTTATTTGCATTTGGCCAGAATCGAGTCTGCGGGGAACAGGGTTAGTGCATCGCCCGAGCAAAGAAACTAAGCGGCTACTCAAGGACAATCGAGAAAAACGCATTATAAAGGAGGTCATTCCCAATCACCAGACGCCATAAAACTTTTACGAGGGGAGGAGCTCCGGCGTCGAAACCCCGGCAACAAAGTTTCAGAAGCAGGGCTAGAAAACTGGGCTTGTTAATCTTAGAAAATGGACATTCTCCGAAGGATGCCGATGCTCTTGAATAAGACGCCACTGCTAGAAGTTATATTTAAGAGACGGTTTTAGCCAGGGCGCATCGCGTGTGCAGCCCCGGAAGAAAACAAAGTTTTCGTGGAAGGAAGTCATTAACACGGCAAATGAGGAGGTAAAAACTCCGTAGTATTCATTAGCGGTTCCTTAAAAGATTTTGCCTTTGCATGAGAATTTCGATTACTTTGCAATGGCTGATCATTAATGAAAATGTTTTCAATCGTCCTCTCTGAATTTCTGCTTCAACGAACATTTTAATTACGAAATTATAAACTAATTAAAATCTTGTTTTCGAAAAACGGTATCAATAAGTTGGAAGAGATCAGAAAGTCTTGAGCAACCAAATCAGGTTTTTTTTTTTCTCGCTATTTAACTATATGGTTAATGTGAGATGAAAATAAACTTTTCAGCTTCTTTTATTCAATCTTATCATAATCAATCCTGCAATTATTTTCAGCTTTTCCTATTTTATTTGCATTTGATTGCGACTCAATTAAAAAAAACTACAAGCAGTTTACCAAGTTATGTTTGTATTGCCGCACAAATCAGAAAAAGCAGTAACCGCCAAGGATCAGTCGGTAGAGCATCTTCATACTGATTCGTTGGTCCATTACTCCAATTTGTCATGATGTTTTATTATAAGGATAAGAATTATTTTATTTAAAATGTTATCTATTGTTTGTTTAATATCTTGAAGGTTATAGGTCTCTTTTTAATCATATTACAAATTTATAATTTTGCTTCTCATCATAAACAGTGACATCGACAGAAAGACTGTTTTAAGAACAACACTGTAGCATGCTGAGTGGGTGCCGTGTTAGTGATATCAGTGCTTGTCAACAAATTTGGTAACTATTTGGCGACTTGGCAAAGAATTTCGTGACTTTGGAGACGAAATGGATAATAACGGAAACTTCAAGAATTTTCACGATCTGTTCAATAGAAACCGAGCTGCGTCCTGATTGGCCTAGAAGATTCTCGGCCCACATTCCGGGAGCTATAAAAGGCCGGTAGTTCCAAGCTGCATGTGCACCGGTGGTAAGCCCCTGCGAGGCTAGGTGCTCCGTGTACCCAACCACTAGCTGCGCACGTGTGTGAATTAAATTGAGCCGAAAGCGGAGTTGGAGTAGAAGACAAGTAACGATTCTTCTAAATGATAGAGAAGCAACGGCGGAGTGCCAGCCTTGTGAGTAGTTCAAGGGAGTGATGAACTGTGTGAGTCGAGTCATGTTTCATTGTGTAGTTATAGTGTTAAAGTATATCTAAACAGCTGGACGTACTTCCTCTGCGTGGATTTTTCTCGCTATTTGACAGAAATCTGTAAATTCAGTATAAAGACCTTATACTAAATTGCATCCATCCAGATAAAAGCGGTCTTACCTTTGTCATAGATAGACAAGCAGCCAGCCAGATGGATATTTTCCACAAATATTTTCTATCAAACTGAGGGAAGTCTAAAACATGCGAATTCGTCAAAATTTCGAGTTTGAATTCTTTGAGAATTACTCTACTTTCCCTATACTACGTATATGAGTAGGTAATAAGCACGAGGAATCCCATATCTAAAAATGCATAGATTCACAAACCACTCACCGAGCTATATATATAAAAAAAATTTCTTTTCTGTTTCTTTTTCTGGATTATCCCATTAAATGCCTGCATTTCTGAACATATAAATTATATGAACAAAAAGTTGTTTGCTGGCTTTCTGGCACAGAGGTAGCGCATCTTTCTCATGTTCTGGTAGTCCCGGTTTCGGCATGGTTGTTCTTCTGTGTGCTATCAGTGAGGTGTGTGAATGTGCCCCCCTGTAAAGAGAGGCTCTGCAAGCAACTATGGCGAGTGTGTAGCTAAGTCATACTCTTGGCCCTAGTTGGCGCTACTTCGAAGACAAGAGACGCTCCTTTCGGCTTAAATCTGCTGCTGTATCAGCTGGGGGCTTGTCCATAGGCAAGTACCATAAGTAACAACGACAAAAGTTGTTTAATGGTAAAATTATATACAAATTTTATTTTGTTTTGAAAGCATATATTTTTGGGGAAAGGGTATCATGACAAACTCATCAATAAATTCATGCCAACAAAAAATAAAAGACTAAGTAAGTAGCAAATCGTTACTATAACCTCTAAATTACACATTCATGTACAATATTTCATTATTATATTAAAATATATATAAAACACTCCAAATTCGTAAATTCTATTCTGCTAAATGTACAGCATTATATTTCAAATCTTTTCGCTCATTATAAAGAAACGGAGCACAGAATACACACTATTAAACACAATAAAATAAAATAAAATTGCCACGCGTACTAAATATATTTTTTACTGAGTGGTGTGCGTAAAAATTTCAGATTTCTCAAATAAAAATTGTGGAAGCTAATGAATTAATAGAAAGCCTCCTTGAATGAATTAATTAATGTAAGCTAACAAAGATTGATACAGAAGACTAAAATTTATCGTGAGTATAAGTACAAAAATAACAGCCTTCATGTATATCTATCTATTTTAACATGAAAAATTAACAGCTTTCTTTTGTTATTGTTGAGCCCCACTATTATACATTTTAAAATGGCCATTCAGATTATTAAAACGAAACATAATTATGGAAATTTATTTTCAAATTCTATTTTTGATTAATTAAAAAATAGTGCTTGCTGAATTAAATTTGCTTTATTGAAACTTAAGAACACCATTTCAAATATATTATTTTTTTTACTCATTAAAATTATTTAGTTATAAAAAACTAATTTAAAGTGGAAAAATTTAAATTGCCAAACTGTGAATGCAGTATAAGATATAACGTCTCCACACTTACAATTCTCGAGACTTCTTGTGTACAGCCGACCCCCCCCCCCTTGAATGCACCAGTATCGACAGGATTTATTGTGGCCGACTGTGGACTGTAGCAATGTCCATCCTTACATTGACCGAATCTGTCAAACTGATATTCTCTTAGAGATAATTGGCTCTAAAGTGGTCAAATACTGACCACCTCCTCCTCTACAAACTTTCAAACAGTTGGCAAAAAAATGATAATTTTAGACATCATGTCCTTCAGAGTCCTAAGATTACTTGCTACCATCAGTATTGAACAGTGCTTGAGATTTACGATAATACTAATACATTCATAAATTTTCATTATGAAGAGCTTTAAATTGAGTAGTTGTACTAATTTAAAATAATGCAAAGCAAAACGATGATCGAATTTCAAGATATTGTTAGTTAGATATTCAATCGGTTAATTTTTCGTTATTTAACGTAATTTCTTAAATATGAATATCTTGTGAAATATAAATACCTTCTTTAACCATTTCTAAAAAACATGTGAAATATTATCTAATTAAAGAATACACTTTTTTATCTTTTAATTCGATAATTTCTCACTGTGGTATTTGAAAGAGATACAAGCACAGCTATTCTCTAGAGATAATATTTTATTAACGTGTTTCAGAGTATTTTAAACAAGAGATAAAAACACATTCTCTAGAGATAATATTTTATTAACGTGTTTCAGAAGATTTTGAAGAAGACATAAAAAAACAAATTCTAATGAGGCATATAAAAAAAATACAGGAAAAAATTGTTTAACAACTTAAGCTAATGTCAGCTTTTTATAAACAGTAATTAAGCGAAGACAAATTCTGGACAAGCTATAATTTAAGTCGGAAAAAAACCCCGAGATTTTTAAAAGAGCTACTCCTTCATTAAAGATGGGGAAAGAATTAAGGATTTGTATATAAAAAAGAATACTAAAAAAAGATTTAAATTAAATGAGTGGTAAATAAAACTTCAAACAGAAAAGCATATTTGTTTGAAACTGAACGCAAATTTTGAGCTAGTAAATATTTAAATACAAATAAGAAGAAATTAAACTTAGAAGGTTCCGAAGTAAATTTAGCCTGAATTGAATAAATAAATTAAAAAATAATATGCGCAGAATGATTCGGAATTCCACCGACTAACTTCTACAAATGAATGTACACATTGAAACAAAAAGTTTTGCAATAGAATTCTGAATTGCAAATGGGGGGAAAAGATTGTTAAATGTATTTATAAAAAATAAATAAATATGATGAAGCGTGAAACGAGGTTAAATGAAATACGTTTACACAATTATATGTTTTTGAATGATAATATTCATTCATTCACCATCTAGGAGATACACATATACTTTTTGGTTTTAACACTACAATGCATCCTGTAGTTATTTCGACACACATTTCAAAAAAAGATTCTAAACCCCTCCACGCGTTTTCGAATGCGTTAGGATGGGTTGAATTTGCAAAAATTGAAGTGAAAGCAAAGATGAAATGGAAAAAAATGTATACATTTAATTATAAAATAAACAAATTACTTGGAATCTGAATTAAAATAATATTATACGGTATTTTTTTAATTTATACTATAGCGAATTAATTGTGGGTGTTTTAAAGTTCACCGGAAAAAAAATTATTTTTTAAAAAATAATTATTTTAAATTATATGCAGCTATTAAAATATAGGTATCTTTTTTGTAAAAAAAATACTAATGGATTAATATTAAATGCATTCTAGAAATCAAACATTAATTGGCCTATTAATAAAACAAAATAATCCAGTTTTGTTTTAAAAAAAAGGAGGGGAGAATCGGTAGAAAACTTATACACTGTTCGTTTCAGTATCCTGAGACAAGCATTTTTCGATGATTTTATCGCAATAAGGGATGAGACGTAGAAAGGATAAGTGCAATTCCAGTATTCTTCGTCATTGGTTGACCTTGATTTCCATCCTTACTTTTTCGTACAATTCTTTTTTTTATGTGCATGTCAGCATAGTGATGTTTCTTATGGTATTGATTATATTATTTTATTAATCATGTCAGAACATGATGTTATTTTGGGAATGAGATTTGTTGCGTCAATACAAATCCGTAGGCGAAAAATGAGAAAAAAAAAACAGCAGGCTGATAATTGAAATTTTATTATCTGCACGAGCATCACAAAAGTCAGCTTATAATAACGTGTTCCCATCACATTTACAAAAGCTCTTATTTTAAAAAATAAGTTAATGACTACAGCAAACCAAACTTTGAAAAAATGTCATTTTGAGCATATGATTATATGAAATGAAATAAACAGGAAATGGGACATTTTTTTAAACAATCAATGCGATACAAAGTTATTTTGGATCGTTTGCAATACTAAAGTGACTCATTCAATGCAACAATTAAAATGAATCAAAATATAACTTAACTAGCACGAGAAGAAATGATTAACTTCAAGAAATGATGTTCTGACATGATACATTGAAATATGCATAGCAGATTTAATTTAATGTTTTATTTTAGTTCAGCCCAAGAGTAATCCGAATTTACCTCATTGTTAAATGTAAACATTACCTACTTTCATCTTGACTCTCACCCGTATTTTGGCGAATTAAATCCTTCCTAACGCATGCACAAAAACGAGGAAGGTTTTTGAAAATTAATACAATAAAATATACAATAAATAATACAATAAATAATAATCAATTGATAATAAATTTTGAATTGCTTCAACTAAGCAGAATATGATAAGTTTTAAAGTATATAGAAATTTAATAACATATATAACAAATATTAATGCAATTCCGTAATATATAAGTGAAATTTGTATATCAAACGTTAATGTTTTAATGCATTAGAGCAAAGATGAGAATCATCACTCATTAGATATGACTGTGTTCCCTTCCATAGTAACGTTCAACTGCAGATACAACAATAAGAAGAATCATAAAAATGTGTCGACTTCACTCATAATTCTGTTTATTCTGTCTGTATTATTTCACTGAGTAGTCGCTCTCTGTTTCATACTTTCCTCCCACTCATCTGTCAGAAGTGCAAGATAAAGAATACTCATCAGAGCCACATATTCATTTATCTGAGCAGAATTACTATCTGTTTTCAAATGCAGTAATCCTCCATTCATTTTGTACATGTACCCTTTGGCTTTGATTTATAAATAGGGGAGTGTTGAAAAACGGAAGTATAATTATTTATATGCCTAACAATGAAATAAGGAAAAGTGGACCTCTGCGAAAGTAAAATATTCCGATATAGGCAGCTCTCTTGTTCGAAACCGAAGGGTTTCAGAATCGAGACCCAATTTCTCCGAAGAACTTCAGTGTAAGTGTACCTGGTGTGTCTTAAATCCGAGGAACCAAATGTCCACCCGCTAATGTGGTGTGGAATTGTGGAGAGAGGGTGACAGTCCCAGGTGTTGTCCTTGTTATCTGACAGAGATTCAAAATTACGAGGTCCACCAAAAATAGTCTTAGTGTTGCTTTAAAATGAAACGTTAATATAATTAAACTAAACAGAAACAGTCAACAACCCATCTGATTAACTAATATACATTCACATATCAATCTGAAAATCACACAAACAAGCAGGCGAATTCATCAAAGAATATAAACTTGAAATCCTACATAAACTTTTTTAAATGACTCAATCAAAGAATATAAACTTGAATTTCTATATTAATATTTAAAAATAATATATTTTTTAGAGAATTTTATTTCAGGTGAATATTTTCATTGATCATAGTAAAGGAGTTTGTAATACAATGTTTCAATAAAATAAAAAAATAATAACTACTAGTTTAAATTTTTTTGAAACTGAAAAAAAAACTAGAATTATTAAATTAAAACTTTTAAATTTAAAATCAAACAGAAGATTCAATTCATTATCAAAAATGTTTATGTAAGTAATTCCGAGTGTTTAATTTTCTGTAAATTCTTTTTTCAGTTTGTTAAGAATCAAGTTGAGTTCAAAATTGGACATCAGGATTTTAAATAGTTTAAAAATAGAAAATTCTTCTGAAATAATTATAAATAATTTCCTCAAAATAAAAAAAATTAAAAAAAAAACATTAGAGACTTTCCCGAAATAACTGATTTGTTGTTATCTAGTTCATTTATCATTTCATAAAAAATTGCAGAATTTATCCATAAAAAATTTTAATCGATACATTTTAGCTCCAATGGAGAGAGAGAAAAAATCAGTTAAAAAAACTGCGAAATTAAATAATTTTTATTCATTATTGTGTAAGAAAATGGGAATGAAAAGATTGCATTTTAATTGCCATAACTGCAATTATTAATAAGTTTTAAAAAATAGAATCTTTCTAATTACACAGTTGAAAGGGTCCAAACTGTCTTTTATGTTTTTTTTAAAAAAATGCCAACTCGTTTTTTGATCATTCAAGTTAGATTTATTAAATAATAAAAATATCAAAGAAAGAAGTTTTTAGAATCTAGAATAATAATCTGGAAACATTTATTTAAATTAAAATGATTAACGATGTAAATGGGGGAGGGATTGCATTTCATTTATATAATAGCATTGCTTTGCAGAGTGATGAACGTGAAATAAATCTGTTAACAGTTTTATATGTTCTTCAAAGTTCTATCTGGTCTCTAAGTAGTTCACATGAGTGCGTAAAGAGGGCGCAAGAATAATGCCCCTTGATAAATAATCACAAATTCAAATCTAATCAGTAAGCTTACATACAGGGATTCTAATTAGAACCCCTTTTTAACATCAAAAATTGAATTAAATTAGAGCATATTTAGCCTCAAATTTTAACAATAATTTGTTATCTGTAATATTACAATCAAATGATTGCAATAGAAACAATGTGATAAATTGCAACTGAGTTAAAATTAACGATAAATGGTAAAACAAACAATAAAATCCATGTAATATTCGGCTACACAATTCAAATATAAATGAATTCTAAAAAGATATTTCAACAGTACTTTCTATTCTCGATTAACATTCATGTCGTAAATAAAATATTACTTTATAATAAAGTAACTAAACAATAATATGAGTTATTTTAAAATTCCTTCCTTCGTTGGTTTTTCAAGTTAATAAAATGAAACTACATATTATACATAAGTATACGTTTGTAAAATATTGTTCATTAAACATTTTATAATTATTTAATAAAAATTTTAACAGAGCTGACAATGAAAATCAACAATTTTTGTAATTTGGATGTATTTAAATTTTAAAAAAGCAAAGATCTCTATACCAAAATAACGATTATCATTCTATAACAGTATTTAGATAGTCTATATCATTCGAAAAATTCTAATCTTTTAGTATTATTTTTATTTTATTAAGGACGAAACATTTTTTTCTATTTAAAAGATCAAAAATTAAAAAAAGAATTATTACAAACAACAACAATTAGAATCCTGATTCAAAGAACTGAAATATATTTTCAGAGATAAACAATTTTAGTAAATATATTCAAAGTACATTTAAACTCTTTAAAAAAAATTTTGAGATTATCAAAAAAAGTTTCTTGGGGGAGAGGGAAATAATACCCGCAAATTTCAAAATATCGTTTAATGGCTGGAATTTATATTTCAATAAAATTTATCAGAAAACAAACAACCATAGCTTAAAGTGCAAAAATACTACATTGCATTTTGCTTGCGGATGAAACCATTTCTTTTAATGTATTTTCTGAGTAAATATCTCTTCTATTAAACTTTGATAGATTCTTCACAGATACTTGAAAAGAAAGCACCCACAGATAATACGTTCGCATTCAAATTCCGAATAGAATTTATCCTCCTCGCTTAAAAACAATATTTCAATAGTTTTTCTTTTACGTTTAAATGCTCAAGATAAACTTTGGTAGTAATCTTTCTCCGAAGTAACAAGATATGAATAAATACAGGCGAAAAATACCAGACATTTTTATCACGAAAATTCATAAGAAGCATTTAAATTTGGATTATTGAATAAACGCAGTAAGTCACTAGAGGTCATTAGCGCATTAGTGTTTTGGTAATTCAATCGGAATCACGGACAGACAACAAGTTTTGTGAATCTAATTGATTTCTTTCTTTCTCTTTATTTAAGCAAAGAAAATTAAAGATGAATCTTCCTCCTCAACTCTTTCATAACACTCTTTTTTTTAGTTCGGAGAAATTAACGTCAAATTTGTTGTTGTTCTTACTCATCCCAGATGATGTCGTTTGGCTAGACCATTTCTATGAATCAAAAAACCTCCGAAAAGTCTATGAATGAAACGGGGTCCGTTAAAATGTCGTCTTTGATAAAACCCAAGGAATGAATGTAGATGGGAGGGGTGCTCGGTAGGCTTAAAATCAATGACATTCCGAAAAGAGCTTCCGGTACTTCCGGAAGAGCATCAGTGGGTCACTACCAAATCGTGAGAGATCGTGTGCTGTTTTCTGGAAAGTTTACTCTTGAACTAAAGAGACTGAAGCGGCTTGCAAATTGCGTACTTGAGCTCCAGAGGGTCCTTGTTGCAGAAGAGTTTCAACTCAAGATACAACTCAACTTCACTCGACATCTCCTTTTTAAAAATAAAAACTAGATCTTATATAGAGCCGCTCTGTCTCGCCATCATATACTGCAAGGCACAAGACTCCTTCCGTTTTTAATGTATTTGTATTCATAAAATTCTATTTTAATTTTATACTGTTTTTCCGTGTAAATAAATATCTTTAAAAATACTACTCGTATAGGTGGTGACCCGGGCGTGAATTGAGAACGCAACCTTTTGATGTGAAGTCAGATCTGCAATGCAACAAGACCTTCCAGGACCTTTACCAAAAGACAAATTTCAAATTCAGAAGTTATAAAAAATGACTTTTTTTTGTAATGGAAGTTTTAATTTTGAATCATCGATGATAAGGGTCCTTAGCCGGAACCTAAAACTCCATAAATAAACATAGGGAAAAAATTTGACTTGCACTGATTTAAGATAAAATTGACACACATTTTCAAAATAGATTTTGATAACAACAGTTTTGATTTCTACAATAATTTGCTGGGAAATTAAAAATTCGATTGGATTGGATTTGTTTTCTTAGAAAACTTGTTCTTAAAAAATAAAATGTATCGTTTACAAAAAAGAAAATACCATAAAAATTGAAATAAATGAATGAAATATAATGAAAATTGAAATAAATGAATGAAACACTAAAAATTAAAATAAGTGAATGAAACATACTAAAAATTGAAATAAATGAATGATATTTAATAAAAATTAAAAAATGAAATTGAATTAAAAATTGAATGAAATGAAATAAAAGCGAAAGGGAGACATTTTGATCCTTGTGCTCAAATTATCTGAAAATAAAAATAAAAAGATATTTTACAAATTAGGAATATAAGATCGACTTATCTTTTTAGACAAAATGATGCATGTGTTTAGTATGAATATAATAGTAAAATCTAACATCGATCAAGATATAAATTAATAACGTTTTAATCGAACTTTGCTTCACTTATTCAAATATTAGAAAATAGTATGAAAGTTAAAGTAAAATGCATTTTCAAAAGAAATTAGACTTTATTTCTGTTACCATAAAGAAAATATTAATCAGCGAGTCGAGTCAAAGCAAGTGCAACAATAAAGGTGAATAAAATTTAATTTAGCAACTTGTAGAAAAGCTGTGTTTTTTCCCCAAAAACCGATAGGAACCTATTTTCGTTACTTTAATGGAAGTTTCGTTTTCCAAGTAATTGGAAAAATCTACAAAAAAAAGCCCAATTGAACAAATAACGGAGTTAAAAAAAGATTTTCATTTCGACAACTCATTTCCTACAAACTTTGTTATAATTACAAAAAAAAATTAAGGAAATTCGAAAATCTAATTCAAAACTTCATACCAGGAGAAACTTTTATGATTAACACTTTTATCTTTATTTCTCTTTTTTTTTAAAGATTTACATGCAATTATATAGCAACGACAACGTGACACAAAAAATTTAATTAATATGGTCTCAAAATCCGTTATTATAGGTCTCGTAATTAAAGCAATAACCGTAAAAAATGAACTATGCAAATTGCTTATTTATAGTATTGCCGAAAGATATGAAAACTTTTTTAATAGGAAAACACAATTTTATGTCATGTTTCCACTTTAAAAAAACTTAAATTCACCAAATAGTTTTTATTTTATCTCCAACATAAGATAAAATGTTGTAATTTCTGCATCAAATTTAAATATTTGAATGGTATTTACGACAAATAAAATATAATAATAATAATAATAAAGCAGTATAACATATAATAATAATAAAAGAATCTCTAA
>JAOUZG010020323.1:709111-736905 GCA_026289955.1 Argiope argentata
GTAAGGAATGCTAATTGATGCTTCAGAAAATAAATTATCCCTTTTTCCTATTTGATTTTAATGTAAGGTTTATTAAATATAATAGGAAAAAAGAATAGGAACGGTAAAAGTATAGCAGTGTATAACATTCGGTTTTAACTGTTACAGGTTCAGAATCAAATATAATAAAGCGAAAAATGGAAGTAAATTTCAATGTCGTTAAGTGTTGGTGTTTGTTTCATTATTTGCACAAATCAAGACATATATTAGCACAGAATTCAACCCAATTAGATTGTTGTGAAGGTTGAATGGCATTGTCAGTATCAATTTGCATTTTTCTATGCATTATTTTATTTTAGAGACTAAAAGAAATATGAAAATGTAATTGGATGCAATGACATATTTCAGACTAACTAATTGCCTAGGATTTTGAGCTAAAGGGGATCCCTAAATAAGCCAATTATAAAAATGTTATTAATCTGGCTGCAAAAAATAAATGTCTAAGAAATACACTTATATTAATTATAAAATATTAGGAGTACAATGTGTATTTGTATTGAATCTTGAAAACCATTGTTAAATAAATAAATGTATAGTTATTTCGTATTTACAATACCAGATAGGAATATTAATTATGCATTTAATAAACTGCGTCATATTTCCTTTAAAAGCTCCAGTTAAAAAGTTTAATGATGCATTTTGCGAAGTTTACTATTTCCTGATAATCCATCAAAACAGTCAAATGCTTTTATTTTATCGGTAACTAATTATCATAATTAATTTATAAAAATTTTGCTACTTTAAACTGTTTTACTTTAACCGAGATATTAACAAGCAAGAAAAAACATATGTTTAAAAAATTCATTTGAAAGAATTAAATTACTGACATTATGATTGTGTTTAGTATTTTTTGAAATATAATGCTAAATTTACTAGTCATTTAAAATTTACTAGTAATTTACTACTCACATAAATTAAATAAAATTGAAGCTTAAGGCAGGAAAATTCTGAATTAGCTAATTAGTGGAGGCATCATTTTTTCAAATAAAGGATATTCAACTCCAATGCACATATTTTAAACAATGGGTATTTATAGAAAATACTACAGAAGGAAATTAATCCTTTATTATTCCAAAATCAATCAATTACTGTTTTATATTAGTTTCTTCAGTATGGAAGTGGCTCAATTTAGCACTGTAAATCACACAGCCTAGTAGATTTTGAATTTGTAAATCTACAATCCTAAAATTGAGCATCATAATTCAATTAAATAAGATAAATAAGTTCTATATACAAAACTGCATTCAAATATTAGTAAGATTCTAGTTTCAAATTGATTATTTACTTAATAAAAAATTTCCATTTCTGTCTCAACGAAATATTTAAAATTAAACTTGATAAAAGAAAATATCATAAAAATGATATTTTAACGGCTTCTATTTAAAGATGTACTTGAAGAAAATTTAAGTGAAATAAAAATGAAATCGATTTGGATTTTGAACTTCATGAAAATCCAAAAGACAATTAAAAAGATATGCAAGTTCCAGAGATTTTGGAATATATATCAATAGGAAGATTCGCAAACAAATGCAATTTGTTACTAAAAAAATTGCGCAAAATATGTTACAAGAATAATATATAACTTCTTATCACTAACCATTAAAAAAAGGGAATGGAAAAATTCCCTGTTATTGTTTCATATTTTATTTAATTTTAATTCTAAAAAAATTTAACATTAAATAATGGAAGTAAGGTTAATGCTCTTTGCTGCCCTATTTTATAAATTTTGTTAAGATAAAAAATAATATTTATAAAAGAATAAACAGGATATTTAATTATTTTTTTTAATTTTAATATTAAAAAATTAAATATTAAATAATGATAAGATTAATATTCTCAACTGTCATATTTAAACAATTGTGCCAAGCTAATAAATAATACTTTGAAAATAATAAACAGGATATTAAATTATTTATCCATAATTTATTTATTTTTTAAATTTTAATATTTGAAAAAAATTATAATTAGATAATGTTGATAAGGTTTATGATTCTTATTTTAATATATTAGTTATTGTATCTAACTAAAAAATAATATTTTAAAAATAATAAACAGGATATTTAATTATTTTTCTATAACTAATTTTTTTAATTTTAATATTAAAAAAATTATACTAAATAATGATGATAAGGTTAGTAACCTTTTTTTCCATATTGAACAATTGAGTCCTTCAAACAAATAATATTGTGAAAATAATTAACAGAATATTTAAATACTCATGATTCAATACTTTTCGTTTCTCTTGAATTTTCACTACCGCTGTCTTTCCCAATAAATGCCACCTGCTGAAACTAAGAGCCGCAGCTGGAGAGAAAAGGGTTCTCTTATCGCAGCGTATTTCTTCTTTATAAAAACATTCGAGATTAAATAAATCACTACTACAGTATTAGAGACCATGCAAACGAAAATATTAATAAATATGAAATTATATCGTTTTTTATTCCGTCTTTTAAACCAATAACGATTATTTATTGCAATCAATATTCTATAGTAAAGAATACATAGAAAACCAATAATCAAATATTCATGAGTATTTAATAATAATCAATTTCATTTTTTATTATTAAAGAATAAATAATTTAATAGTTAGATAAAACATACGAAATAATCTGTAATAGTATAATTTTGAAATAAGATACAATCATCAGAATTCTAAAATATAAAAAAGCAAATATTAAATAATAATAATAATTTTCTATCAGAATCCTATAAAAAATTAGATCAGGATATTTTACAAAGAAACAAAAATAATAAAAGAAAAATCAAAAAAGTATTCTAATATAAATTAAATTCTGTAGGCAACGGTAAATTGATCAAATTTATTACTTATTGCAATAAATACGAAATCTAAAAAGTGTAATTTAATTTAAATATAAAATCCAAATATAATATATTTATTTGATTGTAACAATTTTACAACCGAAATTACTGAAGAAATTTTCAGACACTATAAAACTATGAAGAGCAATACAGACGATAAATTTGCAAATGCAAACAGATTTTTCTGAAAAGAGACTGATAGAACGAAACAAAGAACCATTCTAATACAGTAAACTAAAGAAGAAGAAAAAAAACTAATAAGAAAAATGAAATAGTTTGGAAGATACCAACTAATGAGCTTCTGTACAAGAAATAGAGAAAAAAGACCAGATAAGAGATTAAAAATTCTAATTGCACCCAGTTTTCATCTAACACAAACATAAACCCAAATCTAATTTCTAAGAAAGAAGATTGATTTTTCGGCATCAGACGATTCATTTTTAATTTCAAAAAAAGAATTTATAAAGAAAAATTAGAAATTTTGATAATACAAATAAAATAAGAAGAAGAATTATTTTTAAACATTATGTTAAAATAAGTTAAGTTATTTAACAATTTACTGATAGAAAAAATATACATACTGGTTAAAATATGATGTCGCGTTTATTTTATTTTATTTCTTGCTCTCATATTTTAATCTTTCTGTTTTATGATTATAAATCGCTATAAAATGAATAAATTAGTTTAAAACTTTAGCCTTCTAATTTACAGATTTTTAAAAATGATGCATCAATTTAATAAAGCTCTTTTATCTTTAATAATAAACAATGAATAAGGGAATAATATCTTGTCTTATGCATAGTTCTATTTATATTAATGAATAAATATATGAATATATATATGAATTATATATATTCAACTTTACAAAACACAATATTGATATGGTATGTTTGTAAATGAATTAAATTACATTTTATTCATTTATTACTCTGAGCTAATTTGGACGAAGTTTATAATAATCATCTTATTTCTTTTAAGATTTTTTTTAAATAATGGGATTTTACTTAATCATCATTTCATAATAGAGCGAACTGTTCTTTTAAGGAACAATCGAACAAGAACTAAAATAAAATCAGAATGTCTCCTAAAATAAAATCCATTGCCATTTGCGAAGCTACTTGCACAAGAAGCTTCTTCTTATGTAAGCATCAACATATTTAAACATTCTTCAAATAAATCTTTTAATTAACGATATTTTTATTTGGTGTCGGGGGGGGGAGATGGGATGATTTTTTTTCCTTAGATATCAGAACATATTTAAAAGAAACAAGTTCATTTAATGCACCAAAATTATTTATTCTAAAGATATCTCCCCAAAAAAGGATTGAATTTCGAGGGATTCGCACAAAATAAAATTTTAAAAAAAATTAGGAAACATTCATAAATTTCTACAATAAAAATATACAAATACCGCAAAAATCAAAATAATATATGTATATAATTTTTTTAAGAAATATCTAACAATTCAATTGATTTCGTGTTTTATTTTTAGCCACAAAATTGGGCCACTGTTCTGTACACTTTCTTCTGAATTTCTTCACAGTTTCAAAAGTAAACTTACCTTCATTTTCTTGGCCATGTAGAAAACAAGTTCTTTTTTTTTATCAAACCAAGAACTCTTATCCGGATGCCACCGTGCATATAAAGTTCGCACGAAAGCTCATGAGAGTGGGAAAACACTCGTTTTACTCCAAGAGATGTGAACTAAATAAGCCGAACTGCGCTCAGAAAATCCGACAGCTCTTAGCGATCCCGTAACCATAGCGATTCAGATGTCCCCGGGAACACGTGTCTTGTGCGCCTGCGCAACAACCCGACAATTGCCACTTGTGGATTCCGTATCGCGATATGGAAATGAAAAAGAAAAACACAACTGGCGGGGAAGTGGATTAGAGAAACTACTTTGGCAAAATATATCCAACGTTTACGAGTGAGGGTTTTAGGAAAGAATAAGCGAAAAGACTAATAAAGTGTGTTTAAGAAAAACATTCGAATTCAAATGAACACATCCAATTCACAACATGACATTTATTTAATTTAGGTTAGCAAAATTATCGACAGATCTAATATATTTTTTTTTCTGATTTTAAATATAACAATGGAAGTATCATTAATAATGCATTGCTGCATAGTCATAGGAGTTAAAAGTTAAAATTAAAAAAGATTAAAACGGAATCTGCTATGCATATTTCAATATAATAAGTCATAACATAATTTCTTGGATGGCCAAGCACCACGTGACGTGGAAGTTAAATTATATTTTTATTCGCTTTAATTGTTCCAATTGAATGAGTCACTTTGGTATTGCAAACGATCCAAAAAGCTATGTCTCGCATTTGTTGTTTTAAAAAATGTCACGTCACATGCTCAAAATGACATTTTTTTAGGTTTCATTTACTGTAGAAATTAACTTATTTTTTTAAAATCAGAGCTTCTGAAAAAGTGATGGCAACACAATATTAAAAGCTGATTTTTTGAGTGCCCGTGCAAATAATAAAACTTCAATTTTTCGCCAACGTTTTTCTTATTTATTTTTTATTTTATTTTATTTATTTTTTTCGCCTACGGATTTTTGTCTACCTTATTCCCAAAATAACGTCATGTTCTGACATGATTAAAAAAAGGACTAAAGAAAAGGAGGAAAATTTTACATCAAATAGCTATTGTTTTTTTAATGCAGTAGATAATACATAAATAAAAAAAATTCCACAAGGATATCATCTAATAGATGAGTTTTTAATTCGTTTTTCGCTGTTTTATCTCATTTTTAACAAATTGCAATTTAAATTTTTCTTACATAAACACATTTTCACTCTCATTAGCGCTAATTATAATAAATATAAAGAAAAATTATCAAAATCAGATTCAATTATAGAAAGTATTAGTATAATATTTCAATGTATCAGACTTATTAAAACCATTTAAAAATGAAACGACTAATTAGAGTTTTGAGTTTCTAATTCGAAGCATTAGTTGTTAGCTTAGATTTTGACAAAACTTTAATAATCAGTTTACTTGTCTAATTTCAAATTTAAAAAATCAAATTTTGGATTAGAATAGCTTTAATTATAGAAGTTATACTCAAAGGTATATATAACACTTAGGATTCATTTTTAATTAAAGACTTAATTAAGGACTGAAAATGATAAAGATACGAGCAAGCAGCAAAATATTGGGGAACTGCAGAAAATTTCATATTTATAGCAATTTTCGCATCCTAATGTTAGCAAACTGGAAGAATTTTCATATTGAAAAACGAAGAGAAAGCCCCTTAGTATCAATCAATGGTTAATATTTTCGCGAGCAAATATACAAACGCTGATTTTATTAGTAAATTTCTTCCAAGAACATATTGAAAATTAAAATATTCTGGATTAAAAAAATCCGGAGAACTACCTCCCCCTTTTCTCGCCAAATAGTTTCCATTTTTGAGAAAAATAACTAAACAAAAATAATCAGTTATTAATTTTCCCTTTATCAATTTATTTCTGAATTAATTTAAATGAATTCCAAAAGGGGTGGACAATATTTTAACATTTACAATTCAGTTATTACATAACAAAGCTTTATAATTTGAATTTTATTAATTAATTCAAAATCTTTATTATTTTGTTAATTCAAGCTTTAAAAAAATCACTGAGAATGCAAATTTAATATCATTTGAAGGGTTTTTTTTTGTTTATTTCAATGGAATTTTATACACCAATAATATGAAATCTAAATTAATTAATTCAGAACACCCAAATTACAATTAATTAATGGAAAAAATCGTGATTCACTAATTTAAAAAAAAGTATGATTGGGCGTGAAGTGAGAAAATAATAAAAATAATATAAATTGAAGCTCGCTTGTCATTGACCTTCGTTATTTGTTCATACTATCGCTCAAAGAATAAATAGAGTATTTAAACATAAAAGAAGACTGCCTTACTTGTAAGACGTCCTGAAAAACGCAGGATTTTGCATATGTAATAATGATGAAAATCAAAGACAGTAAAATATGTTTTCATTCTGGACCTTCATTAAAAATAATGGTGGACGATTACATTGACTAAATTTTTATTTATTACAAGTAATAACTTCTCAGAACAAAAGCAGATGAAATGTTTCTCCCCTCGCAACAATAAAAACATTTAGACGTGTATTTTTCCCTCCTATTTTGAAAAGAAAATTATTTTAAATATTTGAATATAAATAATGTATTAAATTAAACATTTCCACATCAAGGTGTAGTAAACTAATTAGGTATTTAATATGGATTATTAGGGACTGTTTAAAGTAAATTCAATTTTATATCTTTAAAAAATTAAATTAAAGAAAAAAATGTCGTCAAACATTGTTTATTTTTTAAATAATAGGATTTATACTTAAAAATTCCGCAAGAATAATAAATAGTTTTATTGTAAGCCCATTCTTGCAGTAGAAATAAGTTTTAAATATTAAAGAAAGATAGATCAATTAAGCATAACATATTAAAATGCAACAATATTTCAGACTAGAGATTTGATTCTCCTTTAAATTCTTTTTCTACGATAATGTATGTACCTTTTCCATTGTATTCTAATTATAATAAAACTACCCCCTGCTCGCTTATGTTCGTCAACCCCAAAGAACTGCTAATGCAGTTCCCCTCGGATTGTTTCGCTCGGTAGCAATCTACTAAACCTCTCAGTCTAGCAACAAATATATTCAGATTCAATTTATTCCAAAATATGGTACAACAATGAAAGAAATAAAAAATGAAAAGCAAAAGGTAAATTCACAAAAATTACCTGAATCAAAGTTCTTTGTAAACACAAAATAACCTTCCATTTAAATAATTATATACATTTACCAAAGAAAGAAAAATTGTGCTTTTTTCACATTTTTTTTCAAATTTGGGAACTATACTATATAAAAAATGATATTTCGAAAAAAAATCTTTAAAAAGTCATGCTCTTTTCACAGTTTTTCAAATTTGGAAGCTATACTACGGATGTGGAATAAGAATTTGATATTTACAAAAAAATAAATTGTCACAAATTGTCTTTAAATTCAGTACATCCCAAAATAAGATAAAACAATTAAAGAAATACAAAATATAAGGCAAAAAATACACACAAAAATTGAACCGTAGAAAAGTTCATAAACAAAAATAACTTCTCATTCAGGTACTATATACATCTACCACAAAAACAAATTTTAAAAAATTGTGCTTTTCATAAAACGTTTCAAATTTGGGAACTAAAGCATAGAATTAGAATTTGAAAAATTCACTGTTTACAAAAAATTTGGGAAAGAGTGATTTGAAGTTTCTTTCTTCAATTGAATCACTTTAATATTTTCGATGGATTAAACGGCTGTTCCAAAAGAATTTTTCTTATCCTGACAGTTTGTGTATTTGCCACTTAAATTTACTTCTTTTTTCCAGTAACGGGTATAATCCTAGTATACGGTACCCCTTGTTTGGCGACTTTATACCGAGAAGTCGTGACGTCATTTCTGCTACGGACGCTCGTTGGCTGGTTGCCTACGCTATGGTTCCTGTTGAGTTAAAAAAAAATTGGCGACATTCGTAAATGCGTCGTTTTTGCTTCGGCGACATTTTTTTTTAAATGGCGTCAAAGGGGTACCATATTCTAGGATTTAACCCGAGTAACGTGTTTGACATAGTCCCACAACTATGGCTCTGTAGTTCAAAAAATTCGCTCTGTACACATAAACGTTTAACCCTATCTCGTTCATTACTACTGGCTTTTCTTATAAACGATTCTTGGGCATTTCCATTTGACTTGTCTTCGCTTTTTCAATAATTTCGTTTTAAAATCGATATAGCGCAATTTACATTCATCGTGAAAAATTTTGCCCGTTTTTTTTACCATTAATCCTTTGTTTAAAAAATTTTCGAACAGCTGCAAGGATAGCTTTAACTTGAAATCTTATCAAAACGGGTTTATATTCCCGGGCTAGGTCGAAATGTTGCCAAGCGACGATTAACAAATTTAATATTGTTTCATTATTTTTACGGTAAATGTATTTCTGCAGGTAAGTTTCTGTATTATTCAAACAAACATTCTATTTATTTTAATTACTTTAATAATAAAATGTATTTTTTGCTTCTTACAAACAGTGGTTTGCTTCGTTTACTTTACATAATTATGAGCAGGAAGGCGTGATGTTTTAATGAAATAACGAATGAAGTAACACTTGACGCAACAATAGGGAAGAGCAAGAAGAATCCTCTCACAGATCCAAACTCATAAGATACTCTCTTTTTAATTTTCGCAAGTGAAATAAAAGAATCAGTTAACTCCAATTGCTTTTTAGCGGAATGATTATGAGAGTAAAGACACAACAGGCATATTGTTCCTTGAAATGTTAAGCAACAATGCTTTCATTATTCACATGACAGAAACTCCGAAGACATTTGTTAAGTTTAAAATGATTAGATGCGTAGAAAATGGGGGGGGGGGCAAACTAACATTTGTAATGATCTATGCCTCGACGCACCTCCTGTTTTGATAAGTATTTTTCTAACTAACGAGATGCTTTCAACATAATTGCTAATTTTGTCTTGAAAACAGGTTCAGGGTATATTTTTTTAATAAAATGGGTTGAATTAGTGTTGCAAAACATCAAATACATAAACCAATTACTAATGGAGAATAACCATTATTTTTTATGATAACGTATGCGATTCTAATAAGTATATATTATTTTGACAAGCACTTCACACTTTTGGGCTAAGGTAATATAAAAGGTTATTAAGGTCGTTGTTTTTTGGCGGATACTAATAGAGGTATTTTATTGTTTAAAGGTCATTAAAACATTTTGAAATTTGGTTAGTTGCATTCTTAAAGTATAGATGCACAGTATCTGAAATACACACTCATGCGCATGTTTTTTGTTGTTGTTGTTGTTAAAAATATTCAGATACGGACCACATACCGATTACGTATGAATATTTTTTTAAACTTACCTGCATATGAACTGTTCATTCAAATAATAAAAAGGATTAAAATGAAATCTGTTATGCATATTTCAATGTATCATGTCAGAACATCATTTCTTGAACGGCCAAGCACCACGTGCTCGTGCAAGTTAAATTATAATTTTATTCGTTTTAATTGTTTCATTGAATGAGTCACTTTATTACTGCAAACGATCCAAAAAAAACTTTGTCTCGCATTTATCGTTTCAAAAAATATCGCATTTCCTATTTATTTCATTTCATATAATCACGTGCTCAAAATGACATTTTTCTCGGTTTTATTTGCTAGAATCTATAACTTATTATTTTTTAATCAGAGCTTTTGTAAATGGGATGATATCACGCTATCAAAAGCTGATTTTTTTATATGCTCGTGCAGATAATAAAATTTCAATTTTTCGCCTACAGATTTTTTTTATTATTTTTCGCCTACGGGTTTTTGTTGACGCCACAAAACCTCATTTCTAAAACAATATCATGTTCTGTCATGATAAAAAAAAACATGAATACACAAAGGTTAATATGTTATTTGAAGCAATCTTCTAAGTTTTAATACTCATTTACATAGTCATTCATTTCATTACTTATGTCCCGGTTAGGGCATGGTTGTTCTATCTGTGAAGTGTGTGAATGTGTCTCCCCCCCCGCCGTGTTAAAGAGGACTGTGCAAGCGAATGTGATGAGTAAGTAGCTAAGTCGTATTCTAGGTCTTAGTTGGCGCTACTTCTAACCAAGAGACACTCATACAGCTTAAATTCGCTGATGCATCTGCGAGTTTGCCCATGGCAAGTGCCATTTCAAACAACACCATTACTTATATTTTTGCGATTGCATTCAGTTTTACCATGGTGAAACTGGGTCCGAGATTGCGTTTTATAACATTGTCAGCATGTGATCAGATAGAAAAATAATCTAATACTTTTTTTCAAAAAAAAAACACCTATACATATAAACTTAAAAAACCAAACCATAATATAAAATTTGATCCATCTTAGTAGAGTCGTTTCCGAGATACAAGAAATAAACAATTCATACACATTTTAGAATTGCTCGTTTAAAGTCATAAAATGTTACGAATAAAATAATTTTTTAAAAAAAATATTTTTTATAGATCTTTAAAACTTGTAAGATTGGACATACACGAAAGATGGAGACTTTACATGAGTGCAAATATATCATATACAAAATACAAATAAACATGAGGAATGTGGAATCTACATACAAAGGAAATCTAACGTATATTGCAATGATTCACCGCAGGAAAGCCTATATACAGAAAGTAAGGAAATGGTAACAATGCATAATGCATAAACGCATGGAAAGAGACAAAAGAGATGTAGCGATTTCCGAAGTAGCTCGAGACATTTCCAAAGCAAACAGAGAGGGATTTATTTCTCTAAGGACCTATAGCCAATGCGAGTTTTGGAATCCCATTTTCTCTTTTCAGATTTTGAAAACCTTTACGTTTACTGAATATCTCTACATAAATAGCTTTATATGATAGGTTTTAAGAATAACTGAAATAAAACGTTTAATCGCAGGTGCAAAATCTTGAGGCCTCGATGCCTCTAAAAATTTGCCTCAGAAAAAATTGTTGGTAGTTGTCTACTATAAAAAAAAGTACATGCATTTTTTAAATCATATTGCGATTATCCTTTTCATTGTTTTGTCTACTAGATTTACAGGCACATGCTTTGCAAAGATTAAAAAAAACGTGTTTCTTATAACTGCATAGTCAAGAGTAAATCCTTTTTAAAAATATAAACAAAAATAACTAATGTCTGGAACAAATATCATATTATGATGACTAAAACCAAATTTTCAAATCCTTCTCCTCCCCCCTTATTAAAAAGCTAGTTTAATATTTTCATTTCCTTTGTTAACTTCTAGAAAAATAATTTATATATATAGAAATATTTCCATATATAAGATTTATGTATAGAAATTTCGGTACTTTTCCGTTAACCGAGAGCAAGCGAAAAATCGCCGAAGAAAATTGGCAGCGTCCTATATTATTTCGCGATTTTTCACTTTAAAATCGTTGTAAGAAACTTGGCAGGATTCTACATTGTTTGGCGATTTTTCGATTGCGCCCGACTAACAAAAAGTACCGAAATTTCTTTTATGGACCTGATAAATATCTTTCTATTCCAACGCACTTTGCTTCTAAATTTCAAGGAGAATCGTGATCTTGAAATTTGAACGATTTGATTTCTCAAGTAGTAATCATTTTTATCTTGAATATCATGATTATTTTCTTTCTCTATGACTGACTGCATTCGGTACTTACGTATTATTCCGTCTTCGCCAACGATCGCTCAAGACCTAATAACTCATTGGCGACGGATTTAAATTTGGCGATAAAGATAAATGGATTACACCTTTGCCGGATTGCCATAATTGGTGGTTTAGCAACTCATTAGCGACAACTTCAAATTTGGCGATGAA
The DNA here is from genome assembly GCA_026289955.1 of Argiope argentata. Classification (NCBI taxonomy): domain Eukaryota; kingdom Metazoa; phylum Arthropoda; class Arachnida; order Araneae; family Araneidae; genus Argiope; species Argiope argentata. The sequence goes on from JAOUZG010020323.1 coordinate 721,388, forward strand.
GGTGGAAGGTATAATACTTAAGTACCCTACATTCTTACACTGATATATTTTTCGACATTTCTATAGCATTTTCAATCATTAATGTTATTTTTTTTCAAGAGTTAGAATTTTTTTTTCTTCCTCTTTTAGTACCTCTTTCCATATGCTGTAACTAATACATCTGGCATTTATAGTCCAACAATTAATTTCTGCCATAAAAATGGGTTTCCTTTACATTTTAAACAAACATTATTTAACAACTTGCGAAATCCCAAAGCGTTTCAACTCGCGAATGCTACGAAAAATAGCTTTAAATCTCTTCCTGTCACTCATCAATCTTAGTAGAGTTCTGTCATGTCTGACGCTATTAAGTGCAAGTAAATTATGGTAGTGACCTTTAAGAGAAAAGCATTTCCTCGGTGAAAGTAAGTATCTTTAAAGCAAAATTCGCAGACATGATGCTTTGTCGGGAATGTAAAAGTGAAACGCTAACTAAAATAAATGCTAGCTATGCAGTAAGTGATGTGAAGTGATAACGGAAAATATAAAATTCGTGGAAACATAAAACGGCTGTAGCAAGCAGATATGTCATTTCCTGTTTCATTTCGGCAAATTTTAATCTTTATTACATTGCGTTTTATTAGCTTTGTGATTGTCAGATAGCGAGTCAAATCTCACAATATTTTAGATTTGCTTTGACAGTATTGTTTAAAATATTTAATGAATATTATTTTTAGGTCACATTACGGTAATAAATTTATATTACATTTGGAAGTGTAATGGTGAAAAAAAGGAAAGATAAAGCTTTAATTAATACCAAATTAACTGCAAAACGAGTTTGAAACAATATTATTTGTTGATTTAATTTTTAGATACAGCGTTTGTGGCAACACTAGTGAATAGCTTTTCGGTTTGTTTACTTTTCGGCAAATTTTCATCTCGCGACTAGCAATCGTCTGAATATCTAAGTAATACAAGTGTTAACACTGGGTTGCTTTTAAATAGTAATAGGTCGTCTAGAGATACCAAATAAAGAGAAAATTCAAGAATCACAGATTGCCAATTTGAAAAGATATGCTGGTCGTCAATGGCAGCATAACTTGAAAAAATAGAATTCACATTTAGTTATTCGAAATATCAGTAAAAAATGCTTTCTTTATAGGTTTTTGAATTTTGAACAGAAAGTAATCGATTGGCAAATGCATGTTGCCATCATGGAAAGGTAAAGCCTCCAGTGTTGAACAAATATCGGGTGATTAGTAGTTTAACCCCCTTCTTTGCCAAGTTGGCGATAATTCGCCAAAGATGGCAACTTTATGGGGTTTTTTTTATACCAATCCTAGATTCCTATTATACCAACCCTAGATCGTGGTTGGCGATTTTTGAAAAGCGCGCCAAGCAGGGGGTTAAACTACGATCGCACCCAAATATCTAGTGGAGTTGAAAAACTTGCTAAATACAATTTTTAATATCGAGTTCAGCATGGAATAACAAATGGATTGGGAAGCTAAAATAAGCAAGGGTACGAAGTCTCCTGGTTATTAAAAGAATAATCTTAAATAATTAATAGAATATAACTTACTAATGATTTTTTATCTCTTCTTAAATGTTTATAAGAGCAGAAACTCACAATTATAATAATTTAATTAATAGTTAACAGAATTTAATAGTTTAGACGTCTATATAATTCTTATATAGAGAATTTGCAAAATGTAATTTGATTTTTTTAAAAAAATTTCTCTTAGAAACAAAACGGGGTAGCGATACCCTAGGGTAAGATCTCGCTTTCGGGTGAGGGCATCTCGAAAACAGAATGAAATGCCCCCGGCATGGTGTTTGGATCTCTCCACCCTGAAGGGTACACTAATACGTGGGGGTAAACTCCCATCGATGACGGAACGTACTTCCTACGGGAAGGGTTGTATGGTATCCGGTGATGGTCATTAGAACTCAACCATAGTTGCCGCCAGTGTTGCTGTTGCGGCGCTCAGGTCAATCGGCCTTATTTAACCATCATGATGGGTTGAAGAGTCTGGCATGACTTAGAGAATTCTATACGTGAAACCCGAATCCCCAAAAGAACTGCCATTGGTGTCATATATCCTTTCTCTAGTACGGCGAGGAAATTTGGAAACATGTACAAACTCAAGTGTTGTTTTTGTCATTTGATCACATTCCCATGTATTGCCCATGTGTAGCTTAATATACCATCCCAATAACCCATGTATTGTTTAAGCTGAAACATAAATACTCCTAAAATTTAACTCAATACAAAAGCTACGGATAAAATATTTTGCAACATGAATTTTCAGTTAATGAATAACCTGTATAATGAAAATCATGCTCCAAGACAACACACCAAAGTGAAGCAAATTTAATGCAAGCCCAGCATATGCATAACAACAATAAATATTTGAATTCAGAAAATTACCAGATCATGTAATCTAAAATAACGTGGTGAAGTTTAAAAAGATAAAACACGATTAGAAAATATTTATTCTTAAATTTTAATTTTTTAAGTATTGAGGGGGAGAGGTTTAAAATTTCGGTTGTTGGCATTTAAAAAAATATATCAATGCATCTAAAGATTATTGGAAGAGAAAAACATAAATGTATTTTATATTTTTTTGTAAATCTAGAAAGACTGAATTTCTAAGACTATATTGAATACTTAGTTTTCCTAATATTATTTAACGCTCTAACATTTCCACAAAGTAGAACAAAAGGTGCTTACTTATTAGATTGCCGATCCCAATGGTCGCCAACGGTTTAGTTACTCATTGGCGACGGATTTAAATTAGGCGACAGACCGTCAACGCCAACGAAATCAACAAAATGGTGGACAACAGTAATGGTTTGAACAATTTTTAAAATAATGGCGGTTTAGAAACTCATTGGCGACGCCTAAAATTTGGCGATAAAGACTGACGATCTACTACTTAAGTTCTTGACTAAACAAGCGAAACATTGAATATAGTTCTAAATTGACATTTATTAAATGGTTTACAAATGTTTAAAATGACCAGAATCGAGAAGCACAATATTACAAATCGAGGCATAAAGAAGTTGGTTGTTGTTTTTTACATAAATTAAATATATATATATATATAGCATCCTAATAAAACGCCACCCAATTCTTTATAAATCCAATTTGTTATCAAAGCCATTTTTTCTGCCATTTAATGAGAATCCATCCGTGGATGGTATTTAACTTCAAATAAAAATGAGAAAGCGGCTTGAGATTATTTTCGGCGATAACGCGACCCCCTTCTGGGAAGATCTTTTATTGAGTCTTAAAACTCGCAATAAACAGACCGAAAAAAACTGCGACCTCCTATTATCACCATACTTCCCCTTCAAAAAAAGATCTTTTATTTTCAGCTGAAAGCCTGACACGAAATGTTCTTCTGCACGATTTATTAAAAATACGATCTCGGGGGTAATGAAATTTCTGCCTATTTTGAGAGCTGATCGACGTAGATTGACAAGAGGAGCTTCATTTCCCGACAGACATTTAGGATATTGTTTTTCTCCCTTCCTGCTTTCGAGATATGGAATATTATTTTGAGTGCAGAATTGTAAATATCAACCTTTATCATTTTACTTCAACTTCTAATGTAGATCTTACTATCGCTTTGGAACATTAATCAAATATTTTGTCTTATAATATTTAATATCGTAAAACACACTACATTTCATTTTCTATAAATACATATAAACTTTTATAATATAACATTAAAAAAACACTAAAAATAGAAAGTCGTATAAAGTTTTTTTTTAATTAGTGGAGGGAATGTCTTTGAAATTTCCTCGCTTTAATTTAATTTAGATACTAGTTAAATAAAAAAATTAATGTTGCTTAAATTTTCAGAGCAATATGTCCATTATTTTTTGGTACCTTTCCATTAGCCGGGCGCAAGTAAAAAATCGCCAAATAATGTAGAAATTCGCCAAATTCCTTTGGCGATTTTTCGCTTTCGCTCGTCTAACGGAAAAGTACCCATTAAAAAAAATAACTGACTTTGACGAAGAAATAGTAATCCAAAAATATTTATAAACACTTTTTTAGTCGGAATATTAGGTTTAGTTCAGTTATATTAACATTCCGTTTTCGAAACAACACTAGGTTCATTTTAGAACGACTTCGTAATTTTGAAACGCTGTCAGATCGCGAGGAGACATCTCAGCTGGAACTTCCTCTCCAAACTTCCACATCACACCAGAGGAAGACATTTGGCCCAGACGGATTTAACGTGCACCACACCATGCTTACGCAGTGGTCCTTCGGTGGAATCAGGTCTCGAATCTTAAACCCTCCGGTTCCTTAGCCGAGATTTTGTCATTAGGCCCCCGCGACCTGAAATTTTCTAACTAAATAAATACAATATTAGTCTTTACCTCACGAAATTGTGGATCTGGGACCAGGAAGTAAAGGGTAATAATTCTCAGATTTTTATTTTCTCACACATAAGTCACACACATGATAGCAGAGGTGGATTAAGATAACCTAAGGTTCTTGCAGTACACATCATGAGTCTTAAGAAGGGGGCTAATTTAATTTCACATGTCAGCCCATTTTTGCTTTCTCATATACGTGGAATACAGAAAGTATTGTAATTGTCAAAAATTCGAACTCTTTCTCCTTCCCTTGCATCTGAATCAGGCGGGTACAATATAATGCCTCGTTTTGGATAGCCAACCCAGAAAAAACAATAAAATTATTATTGTATACATGTTTTTATCATGCTCAAGTGCAATTCGGTTATGATGCACAGGTAGTGCAATGGGTACTTACGTATTAGACCGTCGATCTTTATCGCCAACTTTTAAGGCGTTGCCAATGAATTGCTAAACCGCTAATAATGTCAAAAAACCGTCATTATTTAAAAAATTGTTCAAATTTAACTGTGATCCACCACTTTGTTGATTTCGTTGGTGCCGACAGTTTATCGCCAAATTTGAATCCGCCGCCAATGAATTACTAAACCGTTGGCGAACATTGACGTCTAACCGTGCAAATGTTCTGTTGATCCAGCTATCAGCTTTGGCAGAGCTCTTCTACAGTAGTTTTATCAAGAACCGAATTAAATACTAAATATATGTCGCTTAATATGAAATGCTCTGATGCAACATCTATGGCTGTCATTCAAAATACAACTGCTATCCATAACTGTATATACAATGCATGTTTGTTGCACATTGGATTTTCGAAAGGAGGGCATTCGTTTTTACTAGCAACTATAATTGCAACGATTCAACAACATATATAATCCGAACATGATAATTCGGTGCGTTGCATCAAAAGATATTCTACAACATAAATTCAAATAAGACATTTGATTTTTTTTATCACGCAACCAGAAAAATGAAGTTAAATAAAAACTCAATTCAGATTATAAAATTAAAATATAGCAATCAGCAAATGCAATCATCCATGGTGTCTGAAGCGTTGGGCGGAGTTAAAAATAACCCTGCCCTAATGGCATGAGTCATTATAGGATGTGAAATCCCAGCTTCTGTTTTGATGAGTAGTAACTGTCTTAATTTTTTTAATGTTTAAATCGATATACTTACAGCTGTGCAAATAAGCCTAAGCATGATAAATTGCAAGTATCAACAAGATTGTTCCTACATTTTTTATTATCTCATATTTATGATGATTCATTCAATATATTATTTCTTTATCGTCCAAATTAATGGTTGTTGCCAATATTTTATTTTATTTTATATTTTGCACTGTACTTTTTTTAATGTGTCCAATTTTAGAAATTAGTTTTAATTTGAAAATCCATGAACGTTATGGTTAGAAAAGATGTCAAAGCAAGTAAGGTAAATTTGGTTTTCCGGGCTGCAGCAAAAAATCGCCAAAAAATGTGGCAAAATTCTACATTATTTGGCGGTTTTTCGCTTTAAAATCAATGTAAGAAATGCTGCTAATTCTGCAATATTTGGCGATTTTTCGTTTTAAAATCACTGTAAAAATTTGGTAGAATTCTACAATATTTGGCGATTTTTCGATGCCGACTGGCTAACGGATAAACACCAAAATTTCTAATAATATTCTGTATTTACATTTAAAGTGTATAGCAAATAATAATTTTTGTTTAATTTTTTAAGCATACCCATCAATGACGTTCATTAAATAGAGATAATAAGATCTTAGACATTTTTAACAGGGCCGTATCCCGTCTGGATAGAGCATTTTCTAATTATTCTTTCTGTTAGCAGAAATCCAGTTTATGTGAAAGTTTAAACATTAAACCCTTGCCAAGCGCAGATTTGTAAAACGCGATCTTATATATAGACATCATCTCAATTCCGCCAACCCCGAGTCTATAATTTCATTTCATTCATACGAAGTATACTGTGGAGGGTCGAGCACGTTGTCACAGCGACAGACCCCTTTCATTGGATACTCTTATCTACTCTTACAAAGTGCTCAGAAATGGTAGAAATAAAATCGAAATCGAATAATTGGATGATCTCGTACAAGCTGAAATTAGAAGCGGTAATGGAGAAAAAAAGATCCAAAAGTAAATAGTTAAAAAATAAAATAGGAAACGTTTGATCTTGCAATATAGATTGGCAAACGGGGAAAGAAGAGGACACTTACATAATAGACACTGAAAAACTCCAGCAACTTATTGCAAACAGTCGAGTCTAGTCATTGTCGCAAGCGAAAAATCATTAGATTTTTTAAAAATAATAATTGTATCATCTACTTGTTTATTAAGCAATAATAACAATAATAATAAATTCCATTATTTTTTTCATTTTCTTTTTTGAATTGCAAAAATATTTATGATAGTTTAAAAGATACTAGCTTTCTATACTTTCAATAACGCATAATACGTGTTTTCCATATAAAAATTTTGTGGAAAGCAAGCTGTACCAATAAAACTGGTAGTGAATAGCATTTGACGCTAATACAGTTTTTTTCAAATATTAAATAATTAAAAATTAACTTTCTCGCCAAAAATCTTCATTTCCCCATCGCCAAATAAGTAAACGGTCGATTATTTCAAACGATTCTGTTTATTTTCTTAATGTTTGATGCATCTAAAATTAAACATCGTTGATTAATCAATTTTTCGGTTTCACTTTGAAATATTTTAAAGTTAAAATAATAAAGAATATTAAAAATTTCTAAACTGTATTGCGTCACTCCTACTGACAAAGAAAAATCGCGCATTTACATCTCCTCTATTGGCGTTGAATCTTCAATTCGCTTTAAAAATTCAACGCCAATTGAATGATTTTGTTAAATTCAACGCCAATTGAATATGTTCTGCGCGTGCTCTGTTTTATTTCAACGGATACGCATTTATTTGGGCCAGGTATATTTTTTGACAGATTCTTTATATTAATTGTAATTATTTAATAAAAAGTAACTAAATTAAATTTTCCTTTGTTGATCTATGTAGGAACTGACTTTTTTATATTACTTTATCAGCCAGAACTGATAAGTTAAAGTCCACTGTAACATACCTGAAAATGATGGTAAACGCGCAACGGAAGTAAATCCCCTTTTTAGGATTCAAATCACCCATAGCAGTCGCTGAATATGAGAAGCTCTTTATCAAGGGAATGATTTAAAAACATTTATACAGTAGAAATGGAGTAATTTGTTCAAGGTAGGCACGCCTTGACCTTGGGTTTATTTTGCATAATATCGCTTCCTACTCACGATTACCCCACAAGTTGGAACTGCATTTCTTTATCGGAAGTGGACGGATACTTAGCATTTGTGGCAAAGCTACTTAAATTATAAAAGCAAAAATCTTTTTATATCTTTCTTTTTAAGTTATGCAGTTGAAGCAGAATGCATAACAATAGAAATAATTATAAACAAGTTACATTCAATGACACTAGAGAAACTACCAGAAAACATCACAAATATATATGCATGATTTTTATCTCTTGTGAAGGCCGATATTATTTAAAAATAAATTAATTTGAATTCACAGAAATTTGTTGTTTGCTGTTAAAAGTAAATTTCATACAATAAAATAATGAGCTGTACAGCATATTTATACATGCCTTTTTATCATGTGAGAACATGAGGTCGTTTTGATTAGGAGGTTTTGATGTCACCGAAAAACATTTTCCCTTCCTTTTACCAATATCACATTATTATTATGTAATCGTTTTTGCAAGAAGATGCGTCTTTAAAAGGCTGACCTGCTTTTAGTAGTATTTCCTAATTATTACGCATGCTGGAGGCTCTACCAACCTGGCCGGGATGGCCAGGTTGGTAGAGCGTTGGACTCGTACTCCTTAGGTTGCGTGTTCGAAGCTCACCGACCAAAAGATTCCCCGAGTGTATGGCGACTGGCGCTCGTTAAATCTGTTCGTGGTTGCAAAGTCCTCCACATCGAGAGTAGTACCACTTGAAGTACTAATTCAGAGGTGATTGTTCTCTGCTCCAGGTCTAAACTACAGCCTGAGATGAATTTGCATGAATGAAGTGCACCCCCTAAAAAGGGTTGTGACATGTGTGTAGCCAAGTCGTACTCTTGGCCCTAGATGGCGCTACTTGGGGGCTTGTCCAAGGCAAGTGCCATTAGTTACAACACAACACAAAACATTACGTATGCTTCCTCGACAACAGATGCATTTTCAAAAGGTTGACTAGAACCATGATATTATAGCTGTTATTTCATCTCAAAATCAGTTGAGTTACAACCGGCTTAAATTGGTATATGACTTAAATTATTTAAGATGAATAATGACAAAAATAATATTATTCTGACATGATAACTTGAAATTTACGATGGAATATTTCATTTTAGTTAATTATTATTATTTTGGTTTATTTTCTTTTTTTAATATTGAAATGTGAAAACTTCTAAAAAAACTGGGGGGAAAAAGACCCAGAAGAATACCCGTAGAATGATTGGAATTCAACATTTTGCATGCATAGATGAAAAATGTATATTTTATGAAATTTAAGCTGAATCATAATGTGCAAAAACGGCATTTCGAATTCATAGATTAAACTGACAGTTTTATTATAATGATATTCTTCGTATGCCTTTCATTAATTCAAAGAAAACGTTTCCATTTATTCTATAAGATTAGAAGAAATCTTGTAAACTTGTATTTTTACTATATTTTAAGAATTCTATAACCATTAGCATTAAAGTAAAAAGTCATTATCATTTTAAATATAATTAAAATTTCTTATTTTAAATTCTAACTAGTAATCAAAACAAATTTATAACATTGAGATTCAACTAAAAGTTTCACCAGACATCGAATGTACGTTATATTGTAATCACTCAAACACACAAAATCAAATCAATAGCTAGCAGTAGTTTTTATTTTCTATTCAGAAAAAAAATCCATTAGCTACTGGAATATGAAGAAAAATGAAAAGATATTAAGGCGGATATGGCATAGAAAAATGATAATTCCTCTATTTTACAAACAATAGGAGCAAATGAGGTCTAGTAGTTCCATATACAATACAGAAGACTCATTGAATCGGTACGGATTTTGAGCAATTTTGAATGATAATAGATCCAAGCCTTACAATAGCAGTGCACATCAAAAGCGGCCATAAAAAATTTAAAGTGTTAATATAGCATTGTATTCCTACCTCTAGAAAGTTCCGAACTCGTATTAAGTAATAAAATACGAATCTACGAGTCTTTTTAATCTTAAATACCTCAAAGAATGCGACAAATTTCGATTCAGTAAGCTTAAAGTATTGAAAAATAATCCATAGCATAATATCTTAGAAGATAAATATAAAAGAAAAAAACATATAAAGCTTTAAAAATCAAACAAAATCTCATGGAAATGGATAACACTGTCATAAAGACTATTCGCAAATATGTAACAATACACTCAAGGAATAAGTTTCAAAAATGAAACATGATTATTTTGGAAATTAAAACAAGAGAGCTTTGCTGTTATCGGTAGTCAGATGAAACTCTATCTACCTTTTAAGAACAAGGGCATCGCAAATCGAAACTGGAGAATTGAAACAGCCCTTTTAATTCCCAATGAATAATTTTAATCAGCTTTTTATTTAGTTATGCAATATCTAAATACACCAATAACTTAATTTTTCAGTATATCATATGTATCAGAAATTATTATAAATTTTCTTTCCCTTTCTCCCTCTTTTTATTGAGTTCGGGATACATAGAGATAAAATACTTTAAATGAGGAGATTTTCGACCTCGATTTTGAAGAATTTCCATTTTCACACAGCTCTAAAAGAGGATGAAAAAAATTTGGGAAAAATATATACATCTTCATTTTTATATGGCTTCTTTATAAAAACTGAACCAACAAAAAAAACCGTAATTCAATAATAGATTTTAAAACAAAAATTTAAAAAAAAAATCAGTAAATGAACAAATATGTTTTTAAAAAATTGAGTTTTTCTTTTTTAAATAATAAATGGCCATGTGAATTTCTTTAGTTACGTGTACAAGATCCATGCGATTGTCCATTTCAGCAAGACGCAAAGATTCACTATGAATGTATTCTGTTTTCAGACATTGAACTGAAACCCTTCTATGAATGCATCAGTCATTTTTTATTTCATGAAAATAAGGGTAGATTGAAGAATGGGGGGAGACAGTTCTTTTTTATTTATTTTACAGACCAAAATATATAACTATTACGTTATTTCGAATTAAAATAAAATAGTACAATTCAAAAATAAGGTATTCAATATCGGGAAAGAAAAGCAATAGAAGAAAAAAATAAGCTGATCAGTGCTTATTTTACTCGCTACAAACTATTCTTCTGTTAGTTAAAATCATTTAAAAGTAATAGGCACAAAATTCTAAAGGAATAGTACATTCATCTCCTTTAATATAGCAAGAAAAAACTTGAAAACAGAGTCCACAATACATCCTAATGAAATAAAGGCATCTCAATAAAAGATAATCATTTACAGAACATGTCTAGCGGTTATTGAACAAGCATCACTTGTGTGAACATACTTTATAGGGTTTGACGAGAAATTGACGATAAAATGAATCTTAAATGTATGAGTAATGTTGAAAAATTATTGTTCATCCAAACATGAATTTTAAGTTTATGTATTGTGTTATTTTCTTCTTTCTATCATCGTCAACAAGAAAGTAATGGCCATTTGTAGTCGGCAGAACTGTTTTGAAAGTTTGGCAATTTACAAAGAACTATGTAAGAGCAACTGAACATCAAAACTCTTATTCGCGAGTTAACATAATTTTATGTACTTATACTGCAAATATTGATTTGTTCCATTGTTATAAAGCAGTAGAACTGCTCTAATGTTTAATTTAACAGCTGCCATTTTGATGCCAGCATTTATAACGTAATTATTCTACGTTATTTCACAGAATTTCTGCAGAGGCTGTTGTTAAAAAACAAAATAGGACATGAACTTTGAAGTTTCTTTTTAAAAGGTCTTCAAAATCCTATATTTGTATATATAAAAAAGAAATATTAACTAAGGCTGGAGTCGGAATATTAAATCGGTAAAGTAGGTAATTGCTTAGTTCGAAATGTTAATAGTTAAATATTTTTCGAATGCTTTTTCAACCAGCGATATTATAAATTAAAAAATAAAAAGTCAGGCATTCAAATTCTCAATTATTACTTTTCGGCAGCTTAAAGATAATCTTGTTAAGCAATTATTTCAAAGATATGTAAATTAATTTCCGAACGTTTCTTTTTTCCGTCTCTTTATTTAAAAAAGTTTATAAAATTTCTGGTATAAATTGCGTTCTTTCCTTCTAGGGCTAAAAAAAGTTTTTAAAAAAATAATAATAAAGCAATTGTTTGATTAATTGTTCGAAAATATGCGTATACGTCGAATGACTTTGAAAATAATTAAACCAGCACGAATTGATTTTTATTCCGCCTGTTAAAAATTATCGTAGAATTATTCGCTTAAGAACAATTCTTGCGAAATATTTCTTTCAAATATCGTCTGCTAATTTTTTTAGCTTAAAAAATAATCAAAAGTAAAGTAGAAGATATTAATGTTTGTAGCGTCGCGCCAATTAAATGTGGAGCGTTTATCATTATTTTCTTTATATTTTTTAAATTTATTATTTTTTGACATTTCTTTCAAGAGAAAAAGAAATGTGACGTCACAACAAACTGTACGAAAAATTTAATTAAATGTTAGATGGCATGCACAATTACGTTTGATATAATGCTTGAATTTTATTTATTTAGGAGGGGAAAATGAATATATTGACTAATGAATTAAAATGAATATAATGAAATGGAAATAATTTTAGTTGTTTAAGCATTTTATGCAAATATTTTTTTAATGAGACTTTGTTTAAATCTTATATTATTTTGTTTCAAGTAAAATTTGTTAAAATAACTCTCTTAATTTGTGTAAAATAATAATATAAATGCCAAAAACTGACAATGAACAATTCAGGAGCTTAAGTAAAATAAACAGTTGACTGATATTGTCTGGGTATTGCAAATACATAAAGAAAACGCGAAAAACTGACAATGATCATTATTTAATAAGGACCAGTTAACGTGATAGATGCTCATAAATTATTCAAGTTAACCGGTTTGTTAGGTTAGTATTAATAATAATCCGGTTAGTATTAATAAAAACCGATTATACACATTTATTGTAACATATGTGTAATGAAAGCAGTAAAAATATTAATGAAAGTTAAGCCATAATAATCAAAGATTTATGAAAGAAATACATTATTTTTGAATTTGATATTTATCAGATTTTCTTAACCCAGCCGAAAAAAAATAAATATATAAGAAATAACGCAATTCATGTATTTTGAGAAAATAATAACTATCGTTTTAATGAACATTACGAACATGTTAACAAGTTCTTTATTTTTAAAAAAGAGAAAAATAAAATAGCGTTTTAAACTGTTTACCAACAAATCTATCGAAAAATTGTTTTTTTTGGAAGTGCGTAGGAGCAAAAACGGGAAAGTGAAGCCAAACGATTTTCTTTTCACAAAAATCAGAGCAACTTCATTTTTCCAATGAGACTTTTTTTTTTTTTTTTTTTTTTGCGAAATGGGATACAGAAAATTTCATCAGAAAAGTAATTAAGGCTTTTTTTATCGTATGATCTTTATGCCAGACGATATCTTTTTATAGTAAAGAGTAAAATCAAAATATTTGCTGAAAACATCGTCTTCTTTTTTAGGTTTTGATTATTTTTAATAGGAACAAATCAAACATGTTTAAATGTTCTAAAAAGTTCATACTAGACAGCATATAGTGTTGTCTATTTAAAGAACCATTTTAGAAGAATTCAAAAGAAAACTGCATATTTTAGACATAAAAATGCAAAAGAAAAATAAAAGAATAAAACATTTTTGCCATTAATATTCAAATGCGTCATTACTTTCTTCTTCTTCTTCTTCTTTTTTTTTTGTCATTACTTCGAGACGCTTAAATTTCACAAGAATATTCAAACAGTAGTTGAAACAAGATGCATCAAAAAGAATAATATCTTACTTTACTTAGATCAATATTTGGCAAAATAAAAGGAAAATTCAAAAGAAGGATTAACAAATCCTTGTTTTCATTCAAACAAATAAATGGAAACAGTGCGCCAAGAAAATATTTTAATTTGTGTTTTTTAATCTTCATTCCTAAAATAGTATACTGAAAATCTCTATTTTCTCTCGGCTTTTTCAATTAGTTAGTTTGAAACTCTCGCTGTAAAAAAAACTATTTCTTCAAATTTCAACGTTCGCAAACTTCGGCAATATAGAAAGTGTCTATTTTCAAACATTTTGATGTTAAATTATTTATTTCATCTGCAATATATTACCGTTATTATTTTTTTTTATTCTTTTCTTCATTCTGAGTTTGTAATCATTTCACGCAGATGTTTTCGACATATTTATAATGAATAACTTTTTTTTTCTCAGTTCAATCTAAAAATTTCTCGATCTGGAAATGTTCTAATCTATTACATTTTTTTAAAAAAATTCATCTAAAATCATGCTTCTTGCAATATATAACTTTCTTTTTGGGGATTTTCAAGTCTAATATTTTTATTTTAGGAACATTTTTTTTCAAAAGTGATTTGGTCATAGGATATTATCATCAGATTTTCAATTATCTCCTACAATTTCTGATAAGACACTCGATAATCTAAATATGTTGATAAAAAACTTTGACAATTCCATTCTTGTATACTTTCAATCTTCAAATTCTACCGAACTGCAAGTGACTCTATTCTAAAAGACATAATATTCTATTAAAATAGAATAATATTCTTTCATTTGCAGTCGATTTCAATTCAGAGAGAATGGCTTTTTCTTGCTATAGCAGGAATCGTCTTATTTAGCCATTTTCCTCGTATCTCAACAGATAATACTTCTAGAAAATATCTAGCTCGGAAAGGATTTATTTAAAATTCGACGAAAGAAAGGATATACGAAATTGTGGTAGTCCCGTTTCAAATTCTAAGAGTTTTATTGAATTTTATTTTTCAGTTTAGTAAATCTCTCGGAATCCTTTTTCCACGAAATTTCGCATTAACTTTGCTGATATCAGTAAGCAGAATTTTTGCTTAAAAAATAAAACTTTGAAACATTATTTTCAAAAGTAATGTCTAGCAGGAAAATGATTCTTCAAGTCTTTGAAAGTTTTTAAATAACCAGCAAACAACGATTCGGCATGCTTGCAATTCTTTTCCTAGATAAGGTGTTTATTTATTTATTTTTATTTATTTAAATCCTGTACCAAACAGGAGGATAATCTACATTGTAAAATGTTAAAAACGGCATAAAAATTTTAGTTAATGAAAAAAGATTTAAATGAAATATGCTATGCATTTTTCAATGCATTGTTACGTTTTTAGCGTAGCGGGTTCGGATTGAATGGACTTTACTTGAGGACAGCACAAACAGATTCATTTACAGCTATTTACAGGATGACTTGATTAAGAAAACTTCAGATATAAACAATCCAGCAGTCAACAGTGACTAACATCGTAAATACAAGCCTTACGCACAATAAACACAGACTGCAAAACAGATATCGTATAGCACAGCAAACAGTAAATCACAGCGAGCTCAGTTATACAACGTTAACAGCAAACGTAAACACAGCTCCAATATAACAAGCGAGAAAAGTAATCCACTCGTCCAACGAGTCACTACTCTTTCGAGAGGAAACTTACTAAATTGCGGCAACCCACCCCTTATACAGCCGAGCGAGCGAGCTCACGAACTTCGGAAAACACTGCGAGCGATCCAGCGGCTATCAGACTATTCCTTTCACTAAACCAACCCCGCTAGAACCAAGTCGCCAATCGCTCTCTCCGCTCGACTGCTTGTAACAGTATCATATCAGAACATAAGTTCTTGATCGGCCAAGCACCACGTCTCGTGCAAGTTAAATTATATTTTTATTCATTTCAATTGCTTCATTGAATGAGTCACTTCAGTATTGCAAACGATCCAAAAGACTTTGTCTCGCATTTATTGTTTTAAAAAATTTCACATTTTCTATTTATTTCATGTCTTATAATCACATGCTCAAAATGACATTTTTCTAGGTTTTATTTACTA
>JAOUZG010020323.1:738622-753316 GCA_026289955.1 Argiope argentata
ATTTAGACTGGAAGACATAATTGTGTGAATTCTACAAACTTACACTGGTACACATCCTTATGTGAATTCTACAAACTTACACTGGTACACATCCTTATGTGAATTCTAAAATTTTAGACTGGAAGACATAATTGTGTGAATTCTACAAACTTACACTAGTACACATCCTTATGTGAATTCTAAAAATTTAAACTGGGAGACATAATTGTGTGAATTCTAAAAGTTAACACCGGAAGACATATTTTTCTGAACACTAAAAATTAACACTGAAAGTCATAATTGTGTGAATTCTACAACTTACACTGGTACACATCCTTATGTGAATTCTAAAAATTTACACTGAAAGACATATTTTTCTGAACACTAAAAATTAACACTGGAAGACATAATTGTGTGAATTCTACAACTTACATTGGTACACATCCTTATGTGAATTCTAAAAATTTACACTGGAAGACTTCTTCAAGTAAATTTTAACAATTCAAAATCAAAGACATTCTTAAGGGAATTTTAAAAATTTACACTGAAAGACATCCTTGAAATTGAGAAAATCGGGACTACTAGAAGGTTTTTCATTTAAATTCACATTGTATTGGTAAAATACTTTAAACATTTATGTTTAAAAAGTACAAAAATTTACCTTTTAAAAATGGATTACACTGCAGGCAGAATTTAAAATTTTGAAATAATGAGACAAAAGTTTTATTTCTGAAGCTTCGATGCTAAACCCAAATAGGGATATTAAACATACCTGCATGCACAACTCAGAAAATTTGATATCAATCTCCCGCGTATAAAGTTGATAAAAACAACCTACCATTGCAGGAAAACATGAAATTTCAATGTTTTAAAGAAATGCTGAAACGAATACTTATACCTAACATTCATCTAGTCAAATAAAAAAAAATATTTCACAAATTTTCATAAGCTAGTATAGCCTGATTTGCAGAGCGTTCGATTCGCATCCCTTCGGCAACGAGTTCGAACCCGCCAGCTGAAGACTCTCCGTGTGTGATGTGGCTGGCGAATGCTAAATCTGTCGTGGTCACAGAGTCTTCCACGTCGGGAGTAATACCACTGGGGGTACTGGCTCAGAACTAATTGTTCTCTGTTCCAGATCTAAATTACGATCTGTGGATAAATGAATGAAATGCATGAATGAAGTCTGCTCCGTAAAAAGGGTTTGTGACGTATGTGAGCTAGAAGTCAGACTTCTGCACTCGGTACTCTGGGGTGCATACATTCAGAAGGTACTGCATCCCTCCTTCCGTTTAAAGCGGAACAAAAGAACATTTAAAAAATTTCATAGGCATTTATAATTTTTTATATGTATAATTACAAAAGATTATAATACAAAGACATAGGCATTTATAATCTTTTATGTGCATAATTACAAAAGATTATAAGTGACTATGAAAATTGATTAATTAAATTTTTATAACGATGTTATCAACTTAAAAGAAACAAAAGGATGTTTAACGTGAATACAAAAAAATAAAAAAACGACCTATTTTAACTAGCACTAGTAGTCTCAAGAATAACAGGAGGGGGATATATTTCGTTTAATTATAACAGCTTAATATTTAATTAGATTTTTAACTAAGAACAAAATAGGAAAAAACTGAGGGTAGGATATATTTTTTGTAATATAAACTTTTTAAAAATATATTTGCGAAAAGCGAATGAAAAGGATGAAAAACAAAAACGTTATTTAAAACTCCGAAGGGATTAAAAAAAAAGGTAAACTGCACAATATTACTTCGACACCAACTAAAATTTCTGTCAATTACAATTATTTTTCTTTTTAGGAAAGAAAAAAAGTTACTAGTCTTAGAAATAAATAACAGAATAGAAATGAAAAGAATTGCAAAAAAAAAAAAAAAATCTGATTTATAAATGACGACCATAAAAAAATGACGAAAAAAATGGGCACTTTTATACTTTTATTTAATAAAATATTATACGTTGCATATTAAAATAAGGTTTTTCTTTCCTCTTTGTTAACAATTAATTTGGTATAGTATTTAAAAATTTTTAAAAAGCAACAAAAGAAAGACTTTTCTCGGAAAAAAAATATATATGCATGACATGCAATTCTCCTATGGCATTTCACAGATATCATATACAGAATACGTCATAATAATTTTGAGGTTTAAAGTAATTTTTCTTTATAAGTAAAAAAAATGTACTGGATATGTTTCTTATCTATTTGTTCAGTCAATAAGTTGAAAAAAAATTCTTCAGAAATTTTTATTAAAATCAATTTTAGGAAATTCGTCTATTTCAAATAGTCATTTCACAGTTATTAAAAGGAATTCGCGTCATTAGAAATATAATGTATTAATTCTTCCTTCTACCATATATATAAAATGTAACAACATATTAATATTGTTTTTGAAGCAGATTCGTGACCGAAATCAGGGAGAAGACAATTTGAATTTTGAAGTTCGTTTCATTCCATCTCGAGAGATGCGCATTATGTACAAGCAGTGCGGACACAAAAACATACAAAGATTAAAAAGACATAAAGAGAACGAAATCATTTTAAATGATCTTATATACAATGATATTCTCATAAATCTGACACGTGTCGAATTTTGACAGGAATTATCACACGTGTTGACCTTGACAAGAAAAACGCTAGAATCTTCTAGAAGAATCTATACCTTCACTCGGTACGTGTACTGATGGCGCAGTATTTTTATAAAGCTTCATTTGATTTATTAGATAGAAAAAGTGAAATGAAATCAGAATATAGGAGAATGAAGTTCAAATAATAACATGCATATAAATATTATTATATATATATAAAGAATAAATTTATTACGCATATATTATGGAATGCATAAATCAAATGTTTTGTGAGTTACATTCTGCATTATAATTAAAA
Source organism: Argiope argentata (assembly GCA_026289955.1). NCBI lineage: Eukaryota > Metazoa > Arthropoda > Arachnida > Araneae > Araneidae > Argiope > Argiope argentata. Next base: position 741,513 of record JAOUZG010020323.1, read on the forward strand.
TGTAAAATCCAATGGTCTATCAACCAAGCATTAAGCCATGATTTGCATGAGAGACAATACTGATTCTCATTAGTTACTTAACTTGTGTGCAAGAGTTGTCAATAAATTCCAAGAAATTACAAAACAGGCACAAAATACTAAATTTTAAAAAAATCGTAAATTGTTATATAAATTTGATCTTTTACTTTCATATAATATTTCGTGAATTTTTCTCAAATAATAAACACAAATTATGGTTCTAAATAATACCTAATTTTTATCATAAATTTTAAGATATTCCTATTCATTTGTGTAATTTTCAAGTAACCATTTTTTTTAATTATAAAGTTTTTCTATTTTCCTAACATTTGAATTGCTTGAATGAGTATTGGATCATATCAAATTTAAACTAAAATTCATGTCAACATAAATTAATTCAACGTGAAAATAAAGATCACCAAAAAAAAAGTTTTTGCTTAAAAACGAAAGCAAATGATTGCTAGAAGAAGAAAAGAAAAGGAGAGACTTCGAAATATTAAAGAAAAACTTGCTTTCCTCGAAGCGAATTCCTTCTTTACTTTCAACAATTGTAATTCTGAAAACGCATGCTATCAGTAAGAATGGCATAGAAAACGCTTAACAGCAAGCTAATGATGATGGCAAACGAATCGGCGAATCTATCGGTAAAAATATTGATTTAAATAATAAAACTTTTGTACTTAGCAAAAAAGAAGGCACTTTAAACATATCCGTTATTTATTTTATTTATTTATTTTTTGAATCACGTCATTTTTAAAATGCATATTTAAATTCCCAAGAATCGATGATGAAGCAGCGAGGAAAAGAATCAAAACTATGTTTTGAAAATATTTGAATGTTTAAATATTTGAACAGGTTTCGATGACATGAAACAAAATCAAAGCTCAACAATTTTCTGAATTTTTCAAATAAAAGAGGAAATTCAGAAATATAAAGATAGATAATAAATAAAGACAGACAGAGAAGGGAAAAAAGTGATAAAAAGGATAATTTTTAATTTTTATGTATTATGCTTTTTTATCATATCAGAACATGATGTTGTTTTTGGGATTATGTTATTGGCGTCTTCAAAAATTCGTAGACGAAAAATAAAAATTTTATTATCTGAGCGAGCATCTCAAAAAATCAGCTTTTAATAACGCTTTGCCATTGCATTTATAAAAGCTCTGATTTAAAAAATAAGTTAATGACTATAGCAAATAAAACCTAGAAAAATGTCATTTTGAGCACATGATAATATGAAATGAAATAAATAAGAAATGGGATATGTTTTTAAAACAATAAATGCGAGACAAAGTTTTTTTGGATCGTTTGCAATACTAAAGTGACTCATTCGATGAAACAATTGAAATGAATAAAAATATTATTTAACTCGCACGAGCACGTGGTGATCGGCCGTTCAAGAACTGATGTTCTGACCTGATACATTGAAATATGCATAGCAGATTTCATTTTAATTTTTAAAAATCTTTTTATAATTTCATTAAAACAAAACTTTTACTTTATTTATTATTATTCAATAAGAGATTTTTGATGCACTTATCACATGATAAGATAATATATTTTATTACAATAATATATTTGTTAGACTTTTTTATGATGAAAAAGGCATCGTAATAATTTGAAAATACAGGGATTCAAAATATAACATTTTTTTAAACAGAAATAAGTAAAGCTTTCACAGTTTAATTATCAAAAATCACTCTGTATTTCTACTAATATATTAAAACAATTAATAGGAGATATCAAAACAGGTAAACAGTTGATCTTCAAAGCTTATGGCAAATCGTATACGACACTCTTTTGTTTTATTTTAAATTCAATTAATTACGCTAAATGAATCGTATATATTTTCATTAAGGGATAAAAAATTATCCAGTAAATCTATTTTCAATAAAGATAGAGAGATAACTCATCTTCTAATCATATTTATACCAAAAATGCATATTTATGTCCATTTGCCTCTATCAATGGTTTAATAAGGCCATAAAGCCACTCGTAAGGCAAGGTGATAAATGCGGGGAAGCATGGCCCGAACTCAATTACCGAAAAAGTGTTGGGTAAAATTCCCATTTCCGTCATCATGCGGCTCTTAATGGAAAGAAGGGGAACAACTCCGCCGAAGCAACTGGCTCCCCATAAATAAACAAAATAAAAATCTTCATTTTCTTACTCTTTTCTTGGTTTACGAAAGGGGACACGACATAAAGTAATTGATTTAGTTTTATATAAAATCTTGTTTTGAAGCTGTACGAGGGATATTTTAGGACATTTGTTAGGTGGTTTGATTCTACACCAAACTAAAACTTAAGTGTCAGGTGCGGAAAATATCCGATTTACAAAACTGATACATACTAAGAATATCAGGTGTTTGGTGTCAGTTTTTAGAGATGGTTGTTAGGCCAGTCGGAAGATGCCATATCTATCTGATAAGCTTATTAGTTCGACAAATAATCTCATTCGCCACCCTGTTTTTATGACTCTATAAGCATGCATGATACTTTATACAGGGTGTCCCAGCAAGACCGGATTAACTCTGCACAGCCAGATTCGTTGTTTGGAAAACATAAAAAATGCCTAAAGAATTGTATATCGACAACCCATAGTTTTCGAGAAAAACGCGAAAGAAAATGTATGACGTCATATCTAGTTTATGGGGGGGTGGAGAATCCTTTATTCGAAACATAAACATCAGTACTTGCATCACTTTAAATAAGAAATCCAAAGCAGTCCAGCACAAAAGCAGAAAAAAGTAACAAAGATATAAATAAAGTAAAAAGAGACGAAACATTTATTTCTGGTCTTTTATAAAAGTTTTTTTTTTTTTTGAATAGCTAGTCCTTTGACAACTATTCAAAATACAGCTATACAATATTGACAGCTATTTAAATTTTATATATTTATTTTTATCTTAATTATGAGTTTTTTACCGGTGTAACGTCACATTCAGCAAACACCATATCATCATCAGGATACCATGATATTCTCATAAATCTGACACATGTCGAATTTTGACAGGAATTATTACACGTGTTGACCTTGGGTTGCCCATGACAAGAGAAACGCAGGAATCCTTTAGAAGAATCTATCCCATCACTCGGCACGTGAACTGGAGGTGTAGTATTTTTACAAAGCATCATTTGATTTATTAAATAGAAAAAGTGGAATGAAATCAAGAAGTAAGAGAACATTTTAGAATGAAATTATTACTGTGGACAAAAAATTAATTTAGTGCTTTAAAAAATTATTAAAGACATTATACTACTAGTAAATCACTGTAACCACCCCAAATGTTCCCCGCGTATATTAGGCCTGCATACGGGCGTCATGCAATTGTTGACTGTGCATGTTCTAGCATCATAGTGTCTACAAAAGTAAATGCACTGTGGAAACAAAAGGACCTAGTGCATTTTTGAAGTAACCGGGTCACGATTAACCAATTCCTTTACTGGGCCCATAGTAAGAAATCTAAAGGAGTCAGATCTGGAGATCGTGGTGTGCCATGAAATATGTTCCCAATGCCCAATCCAGATTCCAAATAAAGGTATTTTTAGTATCCCGGATATGACATCATGAATTTTTATTCGCGTTTTTCTCGAAAACCATGAGTTGTAAAGGTACAGTTCTTTGGACCTTTTTTACGTCTTCCGAACAACAAATCTGGTTGTTTTCCGGTCTAGCTGGGATACCCTGTATATATGTTTTACAGGGATTACTGCCTATTGTCTTATATAATGAAGTAGACACCATTAAAGAATCCCCGCATTCCTTTTTACTAACTATATCACTACGGCCTTTTCTTTCTTCTCAACACCCGCCAACTTTCGTCAAAACCAAGGCCGCCGTCACATAGTTGACAATATTTCTTCTGTTAAAGGAAATATGGTTTAGAGTCAAAATCCTATCAATCTTGGCACGCAAGGGAGAGAATTATACGCAACAAGTGTGAGTCTCGTTCCGAAAAGAAGAAATGAATCGGGAACCGGCTACGTCAGGTATAATCGAGTATCTGCATCAACATGTGATTGATAGAACAAAACCGGTATGAGCACAACCTTATTCTGAATCATGCTCAACAGATAAGAATACGCCCTGGATTCGTAATAAACTTCACGCTGCATCAATAGGAAGGCAATATAATGCAAACCATGAACGCAAAATAATAATAATAATAATAGAGTTAGTTTCTAACCCTCCAGTAATAGTATTACTATATTTTAACCAAGCCACCCCTGTTCCAAATCAATCCTAATGATGATAAAAGGAATACAGCATGAACATACCCATAAATATTTTTTTCAATAATGCAAATGCAATATAAACAAATTTCAAAGCAAAAGAATAGTTAAATAAAATTAGATTGGCGGTATTGGAATACAGCCAATTCTTATAATTCGTTTCCGCCAAATTGTTTATTTTTCTTCCTGATGGTAAAGAATGCCGAAATGGAAACCTCAAACTTCTGAATCAATAATTACTTGCATATGATATTGATATAGAATAAATTTTAAAATATTCTCTTTTTTTAAAAAGTCTTTCAGTTTCAATGTTTCGATTTCAGAATAATAAAGTATGTAACTTTTTTTAAAAAAAAATTTTTATATTATTTGTTTCAAATACCTTTTATTATTTTTACCAATCCAAAATGATTGATTTCAGAGAATAAGGATCTAGATTTTTTTAAAGAAAAAATTCTTTCAATTAAAGTTGCATTGTTCAAAGAGTTTATCCTGATTTCCCTTTATAGTTCGGATCACAGTACATCTGTTAAACTGTTATTATCAAATTTTGAAACGTAACATTTTATTAAAATGATGATAACGTTCAATTTATGTACAAATAACATTAGTTTATTTTTGTTCGGCGGAGAACCAGCTAAATTGCGTAGAACTTTAATGCATAAAGACGATAATTATTTTCAAGGTACGTTTACGGAGACCATGCTGTAAGTGAAGGATAACGACCAGATTGTGATATATTGATTTTGACTTATTTAATTTAAGTCGTTAATCATTGATATCAGTGTACACTTCAAATCCAGAGAAAACGCTAGATGATCTTTGTACGAATTTACTTATCGCTCAAATCCAACGGAAACTAGTCTGTTTTTCGTTCTCGTGTACATAGTGTAACGTAAGTATAGTAATCGTCAAAAAATCTGAACTCGAGATTTTGACGATTCTTCATGTTTTAGACCTTCTTGAGTTCTAAAAACACACTTTTGGAAAATGTCTGTCTGTCAGTGACAAGACGGCTCAAACACATACTTTGAGCTAGAAGGATGAAATTTGGGATATCCTTATATCAAATTTGTAGATTTCTATCTAATTTTGAGCAAATTCTGTTCAGAGGAAGTCTGTCTGACCAAGTTTTCGAATATAATTTAAAACAAGTAATATAAGAAACAATTTTTTAAATCAATTCCTACTTAGGTTAACAAGGAAATATTAGTTACTTTTGTTAAATAATTACAATATAAATATGACAGAATCATAGTATTAAGCAGCAAAATAGAAAGCGAATTTCCTGGCAATTTTCCATGCTCCTCTCTATATACAGTGTTCGAACTCACAACTCAAAGGATGCGAATCCAACACAATACCAACCAGACTATCCCGGCATGGCAAGTATAATTACTATAAAAAATTGATCAAAAAATTATACTAGCATTGAATTTTCAACGTCAACTGAGGATTCAAAGACAATTGTGACTACGCAAAATGCATGATTTTTCTTAAAAAGTTGGGCTAACGCAATACAGATTAGAAATTTCTAATTTTCTTTATTCTGAAATATTTTAATTCGAAACTGCTTGAGAATGAATTGGAAAAATCGATTCATTAACAATGTTTAATTTTAAATGCTTCAAACGTTATGAAAATAAACAGAGTTGTTTAAAATAATCGGCCGAAAACGTGTTAAGCCTAACCTCATTATTGTGCGAAAAAAACAAATTGAATTAGTAACTTATTTGGTGGCGGGGAAATGAAGATTTTTGGCGAGAAAATTTACCTTTTAATTAATTAATAAAAAATTAATGAATTAATATTTGAAAAATCTGTATTAACGTCAAATGTCATTCACTACAAGTTTAAAAAATTTACTTGAACTTGATTGGATGAATAAAAAGTATTTTATAAACGATTGGAATTTTGAACAAGATATATCTATATGTGGAGAGTGTAAACTAATAGTAGGAATTGAGTGATAACCACAAAACGAAGATAACAAGGTAGATAAAATTTCATGCTCAGAATTAACATCTATATTCTAGACTCCTATCCAATTTTTAGAAAAAATCGAACAAAATATTAACCGTCTGTCTATCTGTACTAATAGAAACACTTAAAATCGATAACTGAAAGAAGTAATGATAAACATATCAAATCTAGTATATGAATTTATAACAAGTGTAGTTTTGCGTCCAATATTATTTTCAAAACAATTTTAAACAAAAGCATTTTAGACAAAAACGAATTTTAGTCTGAAACAAAAATTCGATTTCCGGGTGCTATAAACCGCAACGAAGGAATTATTCGCGAAACCATTCGCCAATGTTTACACGATAGATTCAATAAAAATGCTGGAATCACGCCAAAGGATAATATTTCGTAAATATTTATACTCAGTACCCAGTAAGGCATTCTGTAGCACAAGTCATATTATGCGAGAAAGCTTTGGAGAGACTACTCCCCCTGGTTGAAATGGTTGATAATGAGTGATAAAAAAATATAATTTCATCTACAACAATGATGAGCAAAAAGATCATTGAGGGAGTCACCAAATATCTTTTACAAGAAAAATATTTTCTGATGTCGGCGGAACTAGAAGGGAAATGCCTATAACAAGCCCTTCCTACTAAACCAAACAATTAATTCAGCTAAATATAGTAGCCAGCTGGACAATCTGAAGCAAACCATCAACAAAAATCGCTTTTCCATCCAGATAAGGATAGATTCCATGTGTTTCTTTCAACCAAGCGGAAATTGTTGGAGCTTGACGGGGGTGTCCTATCTCACAATCTATATATAGTTTGTTGTGGCATGTTCTGGCTAAAAGTTGTTCTTTGCAAAATTAGATAAAGGGAAAAAATTTCTGAGGAAAGTAAACAAAATCTTGAAAGACTTTTGGGGGCATATTTTCACCAAAAGTAGACAAACCATCACCAAATAAATGTGGGTAAATCTTCAGTTTAATCATTCTATACCCCTGGGTGAAATTTAAAAATATCACCCGTAACTTTAATCCGAATTTCAACTATAGCGTCAAGCAATTCAAAAAGTTATTTTTTTTTTGAAGTAATTGATTTATCAGTATGTGAATAAAGCTAAACATGAATAAAAACAATTATTGTTGTTATAAACAACAATCCATTTTTATTTACATTATTTTATACTGTTTGGTAACACAAGTTTCAATGAGCTCAAATTTTTATTGTTGTTGCTTCTTATGGCACTTGCTAAGAAGAAGCACTTGAAGCTCGCTGAGGTAGTCAGTGATTTAAGCCTAATCAGCGTCTCTCGTTTTTTGAAATAGCGTCAACTAGGGCCAAGAGTACGACTTTTGTTATTCACTAATCACAGTCGCTTGCACAGCCCTCTTTTACAGGGAGACACCTTCACTCACCTTACAGATAGAACAGAGAAGAACAACCATGCCCAAGCCGGGACTTGAGCCCGGGACGCCCAGATCACTGCGAAGAAGCGCTACCTCTGTGACAGGACGTGGGTAGATTTTATTGTTTTATATTTATGCTGATTAATTATACTTTTTTTCTTTCACTTCTCTTTAGATCAGTTACAGTTCATGCTAATCTTTTATTTCAGCATACTTACTTTTTTATATATGTAATATAGGAAAAGTATAGTAATCGCCAAAAAAAATTTTAAACTTAGATTTTGACGAATTTCCAAGTTTTAGACCGTTCTGAGCACGAAAGTTACATTTTAGGAAAATGCCCGTCTATCAAAGGATACCAACAAAGATAGTTTAAAAACAATTTGAACAAGATGGTTGAAATTTTGTATACAGCCTTTATACTAAATTTTAGAGGTTGCCCGGCTGCTCGAATATAAGTTAATCCGATAACTACAAAACGAAGGGAGATGGATAGATAAATTAAATTTGGTGCACGAAATAAAAACCTACAGTGTGGATACCAGTCAAATTTTAAGAAAAATTCAATAATGGGTCGCATATCTGTCGGTCTATTCTTTTAGAATTGAGTAGTCGCTATAATTAAAAAAACGCATTAACTTAAAAATACAGAATTTGGCTTGAGAATTTGTGACTACAACTTCAGTTTTGTGTCAAATTTTTTTGTTTCAATATACCGAGAAAAATATGCCTAAAACAGAAATTGAATGTTTGGATACCATTAATGCATGGCAGAGATTAATCACCAAATATTATACAATAGATTCATCAAAAATACTCAATCGACGCTAAAAATAAATATTTGGTAACTGTTGTTTAATATCATGTAAACTGTGTTCTGGAATGGCAAATTTATTAGCGAATAGGTGAGTAAGTTTTGAGGTGACCAATATAGCAGCTCAATTATATTCTAATTCTATTCTAAACACGATTATATTCTAATTCTATTCTAAACACGATTATATTCTAATTCTATTCTAACCACAATTCTATTCTAAACACGATTATATTCTAATTATATTCTAAACACAATTCTATTCTAATTACATTCTAACCACAATTATATTCTAATTATATTCTAAATACAATTATATTCTAATTACATTCTAACCACAATTATATTCTAAACACGATTATATTCTGATTATATTCTAAACACGATTATATTCTGTTTATATTCTAAACACGATTATATTCTAATAGATACAGATTAATTCTAACTAGTGTTAAAAGCATTTAATTTTCTAATTAGGTTAATATGTTTTTAATTGTTGACGTTAAATGATTTTCATAACATATGCTGTTTTATTATATAAAGCTTCATCAAATTCTATCAAAGATAATATTTAATTAAACACTCGATTAATTACTCAATGGAAAGCATTTGTAAATTGGTGCCATTTTATATTTAGAATTGTTGTTTTTTTCTGTTAGTAAATCATTTTTAGTTTCGATCCGTCTTTAATGATTAATTTGAGTTTTCGTTAAATTAATAAGTTTGTCATAATATTCCAGACCTTTATTGTTGCCATGCATTTACAATTAAGGTGTGCCACAAATATTTTTTTATTTAGCATTCTGAAAATGCGCAATCAGTTTCCTAACAAATTTTCTTTGGTAAATGTATTAGAAAATTTGTCAGGTATGAAAGTTACAAAATTGTAGCAAACGTATCCGACATATTGTTATCAAAATAACAATCTGTCTAGACGACACATCTTTTAAAAGCTAAATACATTTCATTACTGGAACAAAAAAGTACTTTTAATTACACTCAGAATCGGTGGAACAAACAACTCCATATTTATAAGATTATGCAGAGTAATCATACTGAGAAAAGTGCAGAAAGGCAAATCAAAAGGCACACATTTTTTTAAACGTCTTCAAAAATTATTAACATGCTGCACTGATTAATTTACAAATCGGATTTAAACTGGAAGAAAGAAATGTAAAAGTAATAAAGTTTCTCCACGCGTAGTAATTAGCGAAATTGAGCTAGATTTTGATTTTTACAGAAGTCACTAAATAAATAGATTAAAAATTAAAAAGCATATAAATAATAAAGAGCAAGCTAATAAGTATAATGTTTCGAAGCTTATAACAAAAACATTTCTGCACAAGGAATCATGCTTAAATGACAAAAATAGTTTCTCCGCAAGGAATTTAAAGACATTTTTCAGAAACCTACAGTAATTTTAACAACCGGCAGAGCTGAATTAATTGAAATTTACTTTGATGGGAAGTAAACAACTCAACAAAGCGATACTTGTTTTTACTTTAAAACAGAGGGATAAACGCATTTATTTATATTTAATTCAACTGGATATACAATTAAAAATGAAATAAAATAAATGTAAATATTTTTCTAATCAACGACTCGAACAAAAATTTCTAATTAAATTTGCAAGTGCTACAGAATACATATTTAATTTTGAAAAAAAATATTTCAGTTGTGAATCTTTTACAGTAATGCTTTTAGTAATTTTTAATAGTGTGTTAAGTAAAATAAAGCTTTATACATGAAATTTAGCATTTTTTAAAAATTTTCTAATATAATACACATTAATAGATAAAGGGTTCTCCAAGATTTTGGTCTCCATGTCCTCAAAATTATGATGTCGATTACACATATACACAAGTCCTCAGATTAATTTACAGCAAAAATAAAAATGATAAAGATGAAATCTGCTACGCTTATTTCAATGTATCACGCCAGAACATCATTTCTACAATGGCCAAGCACCACGAGCTCGTGCAAGTTAAATTATATTTTTATTCATTTTAATTGTTTCATTGAATGACCCACTTTAGTATTGCGAATGATCCAAAAAACTTTGTCTCGCATTTATCGTTAAAAAAATATCCAATTTCCTATTTATTTCATTTCATATAATCACGTGCTCAAAATGACATTTTTCTAGGTTTTATTAGCAGTACTCATTAACTTTTTTTAAAAATCAGAGCTTTTGTAAATGCAATGGTAACGCGTTATTAAAAGATGATTTTTTGAGATGCTCGTGCAGATAATTTTTTTTGTTTTTCGCCAACGGAGTTTTGTTGACGGCAGAAAACCTCATTCCCAAAACAATATCATGTTCTAATATGATAATAAAATCAAATTTAATTATAAATTGCCGTCACTCTACAATCATTTAGGTTCGTATATATTAATTACACGGAAAATTATACATCTTAAATTTTATGAAGTGGAAGAAATCAGAAACATCTCCACGAAACATCTCCTCCTACTGTTACTATCAGTGGCACTTGTTATAAACAAGTATCGTCGAGGCTTCATTGAATTCTAAACCTAAAGGAGCGTCTCTTGTTTTTGAAGTAGCGCCAGCTAGGGCCCAGAGTGCAACTTAGCTACTCACTCATCATAGTCGTTTGAACAGCCCCTTTTTACAGGGGGGCACATTCATACACCTTACAGACAAAACACAGAAAAACAACCATGCCCAAACCGGGACTCGAACCAGGAACGCCCAGCTCTTAGGGAAGACACGCGACCCTAATTTCAGAACGCCGACCCCAAAATGTCATTCTAAGGTAAGATCCCACGTTCTTTTGAAACGACAATATTTAACACATATTCAAATATTATTGTTTTTCATCATTAATTTTAAATTTACTCAATGAAATGATGCAATATGGGAGGGAAGTAAGATTATCTCCAAATAATCACAAAAGGAATACATTAGATTTAGAAGGGAGAGGAATTTCAGCGGTTAAATGGTAGAGCTCAACTGCATTAGCTGTTACGAAATTGAAAATTGTCTACCCATATTTAAAATAAATACGAACCCCATTGAAACAAACAGCATAGAAAAGACATACAAACCTCATTCAAACATCTCACTTTAAAAAGACATACGAATTTCAATGAAACATTTCACTTTGAAAAGACATACGAACCTCATTGAGACAGATCCCTTTGAAAAGAAATACGAATCTCATTGAAACATACCACTTTGAAAAAATATACAAACCTCATTGAAGCATACATCTTTGAAAAGGCATACGAACCTCATTGAAACTTACCCACACATCGAAAAGACATACAAACCTCATTGAAACATCTCACTTTGAAAAGACATACGAACCTCATTGAAAGATACCACTTTAAA
>JAOUZG010020323.1:766529-787177 GCA_026289955.1 Argiope argentata
GGGGGGGCGCAAAACCGTTTCACCTGCATCAATAAAATTTTGCATAAAATAATTCTAGAACAGTATATAAGGAGGTAACCATTTTTTTTATTTCTATACAAACCACAAATACTATAAATAATTTGTCATAAAAATAAAGCACCGGAACTGTGATGATTTCCTTGAATTTCGAAACTCTAAAAGCGAAAAGTAAGAAGATACTGTATTTGTAACGAAGATACTGTAAGTTTTTCACTATAAAATCCCCCCTCAAAAAACTTAAAAAATTGTTTCGCCTTAATAAACAATCTTTCTCTTTTCTTAAAAGCACTAAACAAAAAACAATTCCAAAACCATTACCCTAAAGAATTTTCAGTAAAAATTTCACTTAACTATTTCTGGTTCCTTTCTTTCAGACGAAAACACTTATCAGCAAGCGAAACGCACTTTATAAATAAATTTAAAAGCACACGACTAAAATTAGCTAGCAATGAACCATCTGGCTAGCAACTAATACAACATTTACATGCAACAAAAAGAACCTATTGGTTCTGAATATTGCACAGAAAAATGCATTCTGAAAAAAGTAACATTATTGTTGTTGTTGTTTTTAAGAAATTGGGAGAAACAAATCAAATCTATAGATAGTAGAGAACGAAGTCTCCTAAAAGCGCCTGTATGTTTGAACCACAAAAAACTCGAGAAATATTGAACAGATATTGGAAATATTGATATCATTTTGTAGAGCATTTATTAGGGAAAGCTTTAGTACATTGATGTCATAACAAAATGTAAAAAAAGGAGTTTTGCATTTGCAATTTTAACTTAGTACTTATCCGCGTATGCGCAAAAACCTCAAACTGCACATGTGCAAACAACATGAGATGCGGTATGCATATGTAATACATTTCTTTGTTTACGTCTGATTTTAAACAGTATTTCAAATTTCGTTATGCCCAAAAGAAGGAAATTTAACTTCGATGGAAAGACATTAAATGCCAAAAATCTTTGTTTGTTGCACGATAAGGAAAATGAAGAGGAAGAATACGATCAGTTAACATATATCAGAGAAATAATGTCCACACTTAGGGAAGGAGAGTCTTTTGATGGGCGAAATAATCGTCTTTCTTTAAATCGCACTGCAATTGAATTGCGGAGACAGAATGAATTTCCTGAGAAGCGAAATGATCGCCTGTGTTTTGTCTACGGACATATCATATTTTACCTATGTAACAGTCTAAATATTTCTGAATGTGTGCTATAAAAATGGTTTTGTATCTGTTTTTGACAATTTCTAAACATATTTTTTACGTTTGTGTGATGTTGTGTAACATGCTCATGTAATATCGGGTGGAGGCTAGACTTAAGTTTAAAGCTTATTTTTCTTCTTGGATGCAAAGCCACGGGCAACGCCATGTGGGTACTGCTAGTTCTTTAAAAAGGTATAAAAGCTACCCCTGTAATATCCAATAAAAAGTTCAGCTTGTTGAGACAGAATATTATCAAAGATTGATTGAAACTATATAGATAAAACATCAGTACATTTGTGTAATAACATGTGATATACGAGTAATAATGTCAGAAAATGAAAGAGAAAAGTTCAAAAAATTCGGAACAACATTTAAGTAAATATTTCATGAAAGCTGGAACACTATCTTTATAATATCAAATTATTCTTATTATTTTAACAAAAGAAAATATTTATATTTAAAATAGCTATTAATATTCTATTGATAAAAACTAGATGAAAATTGTATTAAGTATTAAAAATGTGAGAAATATCAAAGTAACTGAAGAATGTATGCGAATATTAATGACATCGTATCTTTTAAACCATTAACAACAATTTCAGTTCTAAAAGAACTGGAAATAATTTTAATCAAGATTATATATATTTAGTTTTAAATTTTAATCGAGATGATATTTAAATAACAAGAATAATAGAATAGATAAAACATTATCTACAAAATATCACGGAGAAAATAATTGAACAACAAATATTTAATGCCTCTTTATTTTTTAAAGTCACTACACTGCGAGTGATTCTCTTTCTGAGAATAAATATTTACAAATAATTCATTGCTAAGAATTTATTTCCATTAAAAGTAAATAATCAAATAATCTGAATAGAAAGCAAATAAGGGCATTTTTCAAAATATAAGACAAATAGTAACTGGCGGTAAATGTAATTGAAACATTTTATTAATCACCAGAATAAATTGAATTAAGGCTATTACATTTTTCTGTCCTCACATATGATGCAGCAAATTATAAAGCAAGAATTTTTCAATTTCGAGATGAGGTTAATTAATACTCGACACAAGTAGTCATTATATTTACTTTATAAAATTATGTCTTAGTAATCGTTTACCACGTTTATTATATAGAAACATAAACAAATTATTGAGCAGATTTTATTTCAGTTGATTCTGCTAAAAGCGAAATAAATATTTATGAAGAAGTATTTAGATATTGTTTACCATTTAGAATCAAGGTAAGTAGCCTCAAATTTATGCAATATAAATCGATTTAATCCATTAGATAAGGAATATCCATATAATAAGCAGTTATTGATTCATAGTAATTTAGGAAAAAATAGAAATGCGGAAATTATTAGTTATATTATAGATCCACTTGTAACTGACAATGTAGTTTCAAAGAGATTTCCGCAGAGAATTTGAGTTTCTTGAAAAAATTATTGTCACATTTTGAAAATTACAATTATTTCAAAAATTGCAATATTGAAGTGATTGGATTAATTCCAATAGCAATTTATTAATTTATTAAAAAATTTATTAATTTAAGATTTTGAATTTTAAAAAAATCGAAGTCAAATAAAGAGGAAAAAAGTTTTTGAAACTACGTTTTTATATATATAAAAAGAAAGAGAGAAAGAAGAAAATCTTAAGATTACTTAACAAGCGATTTTATTTCAAGATTTTGAATTTTAAAAAAATTGAAGTCAAATAAAGGGAAAAAAAAAAGCTTTTGAAACTGCTCTTTTATACAAATAAAAAGAGAGAAGAAAATCTTAAGATTACTTAACAAGCGATTTTATTTGAACAAATGAAAACAATACCCAATATTCAAAAAATCAAAATCGATAATACGAAAGTTTCTTATAGATTGAAGTAAAAAAAAATCATTACGAAACACGCGAGAAAAACAAAATAAACCGAAATAAAAATAACTAAATCCAAGAAATGGCAAACAAAAACATTAAATAAATCTAAATTTATCTAAACACCAGATAAACATTTAAGTAACAAAAATACACAAAGAAAAAAGAAACCCTACCACTAAACAAAACAAAAAAAAATCTTCCTGTAGGAATTATTTACATATCACGATCGAGAAAGTTAAAGACAGAGAAATAAAAATCTCTCGCTAACAGGCTCACACCCTCCATTGAAATGTTGAGGTGATGCCAGCAGGCTAATGGCCTCGGGTTCGCAGGACGATGCCACATCGCATTGTAGGGAAGGGAGGCATAAACTGGGTCTCTGGGTCAAGTTCAGGGACATGCAGAAATCAATAAGATACGAAGGCATCTAAACTTTCACTTGTATTTAATTTTGCAGGTAATGTAACGAATTTCAGCTGAATGGTTTGAAAGAGAACCATTCGAGCTTGAAAGAGCATTTTGTTCTTGGTTTTTAGCTACAAAAAATGTGAAAATATCGTTTTGTTTTTTAAAGCAAAAGCTCTCAGAAATGTTTTGAAACATATTTTGGGTCAAGTTCAAGGACACACAGAAATCAATACGGTATGATGTCATCCGAATTTCAACTGAGTTTAACTTTGTGGGTTGAGGATGTGTATTTCAGTAGAATAGTTTATAAGAGAGCTTCCCGAGCATTAAAGAACATTTTTGAATTCTTTCATTTATTTATTTTTTAAGCGTAAAACAGCTTCTCGTGCTGTTTTAAAATCATTTTCGTTAGAAATATTATGCGATACATCTATAGTAAAAATATTATCATGAAGTAAATATTAAATAAAGATTAAAATTAAATCTGTATCATGTCAAAGCATAATTTCTTGAATGGCCAAGCACGGTGCTTGTGCAAGTTAAATTATATTTTTATTCGTTTTAATTTTTTCTTTCAATGAGTCACTTTAGTATCGCAAACGATCCAAAAAAACTTTGTCTCGCATTTATTATTTAAATAAAATATCCCATTTCCTATTTATTTCATCTTATATAAACACGTGCTGAAAATGAAATTTTTCTAGGTTTTATTGGCTGTCGTAATCATTTTTTTAATCAGAGCTTTTATAAATACAATGGAAAAAGGTTATTAAAAGCTGATTCTTTCATATACTCGTGCAGATAAAAAAATATTTATTTTTTCACCTACGGATTTTTGCTGCCCCCCAAAACCTCATCCCAAAAACAACATCATGTTCTGACATGAAAATAATACAAAAGTTGTTGTCGTTGTTACTTATGGCACTTGCCATGGACAAGGCCCGCTGATACATCAGCAGATTTTAAGCCGGATATATACGTCTCTTGTTTAACAAGTAGCGCCTTCTAGGGCCAAGAGTACGACTTACCTACACACTCGTCACAGCCCTTTTTAGGGGACAGACAACATTCATGCATATTCATTCATTCATCTCAGATCGTAATTTAGACCTGGAACAGAGAACGATCACCTTTGACCCAGTACCCCCAGTGATATTACTCACGATATGGAGGACTTTGCGACCACGAACAGATTTAACGAGTGCCAATTGCCACACACTCGGGGAATCTTTTGGCCGGTCAGTTTCGAACCCGTAACCTAAGGAGCACGAGTTCAACGCTCTACCAACCAGGCCATCCCGGCCTCACAAAAGTAAAAACTGAATTAAAAGAGATGCAATTTCCACATTTTTTCAAAAAAAAATGTTTATAAATCATTTTAAATTAAATTTTTCTTTGTAAAAAAAGACCTGAAAGAATTTATAATGAGAATTTTTCGCAAACTAGTATTCTGAAAGATTATATAATGAAACACATCCTAAACTAGAAGAATTGTCAGAAACAAATCGTGAAAGTCAAGTCTTATGTATCTAACTTCTTTCGGGAACTTTGGATTTTCAATACAAAAACAGTTCTCATATATAGAATACAATTTCTATACATCGAACAAAATTTTTACATCCAAGGCTATGTATTCTATTCCGATCTAAAAACCCGTAGGATCTCATTCAAATGAATAAACAGAAAACAAATAAGAGGTGTTTAACTGTTTTCCTTACTCTTATTGTAATAAAAATGAAGCATGAAAGTTATATTAAACATTTTGAAGACTCAATGAAAAAATTTGAAATTTAGATAAACACGGTATCAATGCTTTTTTGAATTTGAGATTCAGTAATTAAACCTATGAAAGTTTTATAGGAGATTAGAAGTAAATAAACCCTGAACTAAAATCCCTGAACTTTTTTTTCTTTATCTTATTGAATGACAGCTTTCTTTCGAGAATGTGTTGTCTCACGGATGCAATTACTTTTAAAAATTACTCTTTCGTACGACAAGAACTACGACATGTGCACTTGTTCAAACGTAATAACAGTTTTCTATGGAATTCCAACAATAATAATTTCCAAATGCAATTTTTAAGCAACTACTTTTTTCAATAATAAAAAAATGCTTGACATAGTAATAAATTTACTCAATCATGAGAATAAAAAGTCTTTGCTAATTTGCTGTGGTTAAGACAGTTGTTTTGGGCCAGGATAGCCAGGTTGGTAGAGCGTTGGACTCCTACTCCTAAGGTTACGGGTTCGAAGCTCACTGGCCAAAAGATTCCCTGAGTGTATAGCGATTGTTCGTGGTCGCAAAGTCCTCCATGTCGAGAGTAATACTGGGGGGTACTGGGCCAGAGGTGATCGTTCTCTGTTCCAGGTCTAAATTACGATCTGAGATGAGTGAATGAATATGCATGAATGAAGAATGCCCCCTAAAAAGGGTTGTGGCGTGTGTTTAGCTAAGTCGTACTCTTGGCCCTAGAAGGCGCTACTTGTTAAACAAGAGACCCTTATCTTTGGCTTAAAATCTGCTGCTGTATCAGCGGGGCCTTTCCATGGCAAGTGCCATAAATAACAATAACAAGACAGTGGCAGAATTTGGCCTTTAGTGGCCCTAAACGATAACTACACAGTCAGAAACCCACTATTGAGTTGAGATACACATTAACATAATGCATAATTAAATTGCACAAATTTTAAAGCTCAACGGTAGATATTGGGATCCATGTTATTTCTCAATTACAGCTAGTCTTTAGATTTTTACCTTTTGTGGCCCTAGGCGACTAACGGTACAATCATAAACCCACTAAACGATTAACTGCGCAATCAGAAACCCACTAAACGACTAACTGTGCAATCAGAAAACCCAATAGGCAATTAACTGCACAATCAGAACCTATCAGGCCACGAAATACAAATCAAAAGTCCACTACTGAGCTGGGATATACCTCAACAAAATGCACGTGTACATAATTAATTGCACACATTTTAAAGCTCAACTGAAGACATATATATTTGTACTAATTTTCACTTACATCTACCCTATTATTACGACTCGGAAAGCTCATCTGAATTATGATTAAAAAATCTTAACTAATTTGCTTTGGTTGAGGCAGTGGCAGATTTTGGCCTTTAATTGCCATAGGCGACTAAATGCTAAGTCAAAAACCCACTACTGAGTTCTGATATACCTGAATAAAAAACATCCGTGCATAGTTAAATTGCACAAATTTTAAAGCTCAAAATTAGATATTTGGATCCATGCTATTTCACAGCTACAGTTAGTCTTTGGATTTTGACATTTCATGGTCTTAGGCGATTAACTGTACAATCAGAAACACACTAGGCGACTAACTACAGAATCAGAAACACACTAGGCGACTATGCACAATCAGAAACACACTAGGCGACTAACTGCACAATCAGAAACACACTAGGCGACTAATTGCACAATCAGAATACACAAGGCCACTAAAGGCAAATAAAAAAACCCACTACTGAGATGAAATATATCTTGTCAAAATGCATCTGTATATAATTGTATAAATGTAATTTGGATTTCTTCTATTTTTCACTTACTCTACTAAATTGAAATATATCTTAACAAAATGCATCGGTATATAATTAACTGTATAATTTGGATTTGTTTTATTTTTCACTTTCACTACTAAGTTGAGATATACATTAACAAAATGCATCTGTACATAATTTCATTGCACAAATTTTAAAGCTCAATGGTATATATTTGGATTCATGCTATTTCTCAATTACAGACAGCTTTTGGATTAGGACATTTTGTGGCCCCATGCGACTAACTGTACAATCAGAAACACACTAGGCGACTAACTGCATAATCAGAACCCACAACGCCACACACGGCAAATCAAAAATCAATCATCGAGATGAGATATACCTTGACAAAATGCCTCTGTACATACTTAACTGTACAAATGTAATTTGGATTTGTGCTATTTTTCACTTTCACTACTAAGTTGAGATATACATTAACAAAATGCATCTGTGCATAATTTAATTGCACAAATTTTAAAGCTCAACGGTAGAAATTTGGATCCATGCTATTTCTCAATTACAACCAGCTTTTAGATTTTGACATTTTGTGGCGCCATGCGACTAACTGCATAATCAGAAACCCACAAGGCCACAAACTGCAAATCAAAAATCCACTAATGAGCTGAGATATACCTTAACAAAATGCACCTATACATAATTAATTGTATAAATTTTAAAGCTCAACTGAAGACATTTATATTTGTGCTATTTTTCACTTACAACTACCCTATTATTAAGACTCGGCAAACTTCGAAATTATGATAAATTGACAAACTAAAAGAAGCATTCAACAAACGCAAAACGGTACATTAAGCCCTCAGAAGCTGGCGAGAAAACAGGCATATAATTTCATCTTAGTCCACATCTAAGCAGGAAGTGCTCGACTTTTATGGATGGAAAACTGATGAAACTGAAGTCACAAATCGCGATTATTATGGGGGCTGTCAGAATGATATTAGGACACGCCGAATGCTTTGTCTGGAAATGCGCTCGCAAATTTATGAGACGCAACTAACGTCGGTGTGAAAGTCGATCTCAATTGTATAGACGGGAAAATAAAATCTGCATGCAATAGCAAGTTGAGAAGTGTTTCGAATAAGTATGCGTGTGTGACTGTTTTGATTTAGTATGGTGTCTTTAATAAAGGGTCATTTAGTACAAATGAATTTGCTAAGAAGGAGAAGATAATAAAATAAAATAAAAATCTTTCAACATTCAAAGCATTTTTATCATGTCAGAACATGATGCTGTTTTGGGGATGAGGATTTTGGCGTCAACAAAAATCCATAAGCGAAAAATAAAAGTTTTATTATCTGTACGAGCATCTCAAAAATCAGCTTTTAATAACGCGATGCCATTGCATTTAGAAAAGCTCTGATTAAAAAAGATTAAGTTAATGACTACAGCAAATGAAACCTAGAAAAATGTCATTTTTAACGCGTGATTATAAGAAATGAAATAAATAGGAAATGGGATATTTTTTTTAAACAATCAATGCGAGACAAAGTTCTTTGGATCGTTTGCAATACCAAAGTGACTCATTCAATGAAACAATTAAAATGAATAAAAATATAATTTAAGTCGCATGAGCACGAGGTGCTCGGCCGTTCAAGAAATGATGTTCTGAACTGATACATTAAAATATGTAAAGCAGATTTCATTTTATTTATTTATTTTGCTCTATTTTTATTGAATTAGCAGTTTTGAAAAATTTAAAATAAATGGAAGTAGTCAATCCAATAATTTCTCACTTACTCCTTCATTATTTTCTCAGTATCAAAATTGAGCACCTTGGAAAAGGCTGAGAATCTTATGAGCGTTCAGAATCCAGCACATGCAATTTATGTGTAAAGAAAATCGAATACGAAATTTAGCCACTTTTTTAATCAATTAAAACTAAATATTTGACTCAGAACTGCAATTTTAGCCGGATTACTTACCAAATTTCATTTGTTAAAAGCATTGTGCTCTTGAGTTATTGAATTTGGGATGAGGAATGGAAAGTATAAATTGATAAACAAATTCAATTTCATTTCGCGCTTTAAATTTTAAAATTGTATATCAAGTTTTGCTCCTGGTTCGGGCATGGCTGTTTCTCGCCATGTGTTCTATCAGTGAGGAGTGTGAAATAGCCCCCCCCCCCCTGTATAAAGGGGTAGAGCAACCGAGTGTCATCTTTAAATCAGCTGGAAAGCAGACTTCTGCCGTCGGGTGCACAGGTGGTTCTTTACCCTCAGAAACTACTACACACTCCTTGCCCCCCCCTCCTTTTCCTTGGTAACGTAGATCAGACCGCAGCTTTTTTTTTTTTTTTTTTTTTTTTTTTTGCTGCTGAGACTATTTTCATATGCTGACTTATAACACCATTTCAAAAAATTGCACAAACGGAGTGTTACCCGTTTGTTTTTGACATACCAATCATGCCAAGCGCGGCGTTCAATCCGCCTCGAATCGAATAATATTTTCAAAGTTTAATTAATAAATTAATTAAACTTTGAATTAATAATATTGAGAACACTGAATTAATAATTCGGTTAATTTAATTTAATTATAATTTTGTAATACTAAACGCCACTTTAATGAATCTAAAATAAATTAATTGCAAGATTGGTACTTTTCTGTTAACGGCAGTGAAAAATCGCCAAAGAAATTTGGCGGAATTCTATTTGGCGACTACTCACTTTAAAATCTCTGTAAGAAATTCGGCAGAATTTTACCTTACTTAACGATTTTTCGGTGCCGCTCGGCTAACGGAAAAGTACCTCAAGTTTTCAAAATATTTTTTATAATGAATTATAAATAAAAGACTAAAAATCAATTACAGTTTAAATGGAGAAAAAAACTATTTTTGTAACAAATTGATAAATAACAGTGTTTTTTTAACTTTTTTAATAATTCTATTTTTATTCACTCTACAAATGGTAATTTACATCCTACTATAACCTACAAAAGACAAATCTTCTTATTAATAAAAATGTTTCCAATTTGTAAAAACTCCTCGTATTTAGCACTTACAGTATAAGGTCAAATAAGATTATTAAGTAGTATTTGTATCAAATTAAATGGCATTAGCATAAATCTGTTTGATAAAAACATCTACATTTCAAAAAATAGGAAGAAGCGGATAACAGTTTCTGAATTGGATTTTTGTTGGAGGAAATAAAACGACTCTTTCTTTCTTACAAAATGACCTTATCAAAAAACCAGTTAAAACTTTTTTATTATCATCAACTACTTAATGATACTACGCAGTTTCTTTACCATCGTACTCAGAATGTATCCTTAGTGTATTTCTTCAAGAAACTCAAGATCGAATAATAAAAGGCGACTTTTGTACCAAAAAGAAAAAAAGTCAAATCCATATTTTGAAGAGGTTGAAACATTTCCGCTACTCGAAGAAATTCGATAGCGGAGACGCCATAACAGATCGATACTTCCTTCGAAGGACACTACTCTCAATCCACATCCTTTCCAATCAATTCCTAGATTTAATCACTGATAGTAATTATTGTGAGGGAAAATAATAGTAAAAATCTTTAAAACTGGTCAACAATTTCTATTTTTAACTTATTCATATTAAATACCAATAAATGATATAAAAAACAATTTTTTTAATAAATTCCTGTTTAGGTAATTAGAAAAAAATTATTTTAGCTACTTTTTATTAAAAAAATACAATAGTTGCTCTCATGTTACGTTTTACAACGGAGCAGCAATTCCTGAGGGTATGACCCCTTAGCATCCATGGGCAGAAGCTGACTTCTAGCTCACATACGTCACAAACCCTTTTTACGGGATGTACTTCATTGATTCATCCACAGATCGTAACTTAGATCTGAAACAGAGAACGATCACCTTTGACCCAGTACCCCCAATGGTATTACACTTCACAAGGAGAATTTTGTGCCCACGACAGATTTAACGCCGACCACACACGGAGAATCTTCAGCTGGCAGGTTCGAACTCGTAGCCCAAGGGATGCGAATCCAGCGCCCTACCGACCAGGCTATCCAGACCTACAATTACAGTTACTATAAATAATTGATAAAAACATTACACTAGCATCGAATTTTCAGCGCCAATTGAGGATTCAATGCCAATTGTGACAACGGTAAATGAGTGACTTTTTTTCAGTAGTGATTTTTGGCGAAAAAGTTAGTTTTTAATTAATAAATAAAAAATAATGAATTAATATTTGAAAAAACTGTATTAGCATCAAATATCATCGACTACAATTTAAAATATTTTTACTTGAACTTGAATGGATGAATAAAAAAATATTTTATTAACGATTGAAAATATGAAAAAGATATTTGGTAATTGATCTTGTTATTGAAATTGTGGTCAAGTGATAAGCTTTGGTTTCATCGGTAAACCAACATGCACCCAAAATATATACTCGACTTTATTCCCCCCAAATTCAAGTACAAAAGTCTGACAAATCTGAAATAAAAATTATGAATATTTATAACGTTTACGGTCTTTTTGAATGCCCATATTTTTATGTAGGAGAAGGGGGAATAACATATATATGGAAGGACTAAAAACGCTAGAACAGCATAGCCTCTACACGATATAAATAACAGTAACATAGTTATTTATATCGTTAAAGTTAAGTTACAAATAAATTAATAAATCCTTTTGTTAACTATATTTATCTAGAACATTTTAATTCAATAATCCGTATTAAAATATGATATCGTTTTCGTTTATAATTGTTTAAAATATAGATAATAGACATTTTATTTATGCTATTTATATTATTCTAGGTCAAAATTTAAACATTAAAAATTTTAACTCATCAATCAGAGTCGAAAACAACAAAATTCTTTTCTTGGTGAAACGCGCATGCATAAAAAATGTCTGGCAAAGATTCACAATAGGATGCCGTCCAACCTCACGTTTTATATTTAACTCGGCAATGCAATGGTTGAACTCATTAGTTTTTCTAATGAAAAACACAACAGAAACCTTTCAATTATAAGAATGGTTAGTTGACGAAAGAAGCCAAGAAAGTTCTCTAAAACATTTCAAAAGGTCACAAACACAGAGAAACTTCGCAGTTATTTTTAAAACACTGCGTCCAATCAAATTATTGACTTCATCCCCCCCAAAAAAAAGTGTTGGTTGTTGCTGTAAAATAAATGAGGTTAAAAAATTCAAAGTTTTATTACTTAGGAAAGTAATGAATTTTTGATGCAAAAATTTAATAAAAACATATCAGATTTTAAAAGGAAAACTATCAAATATGCTTTCAAATTCGATCTTTCTATGTCCAATGATTTGTTTTGTAGTGAATTTTAAATGCCTATGATACTAAGCATATTTCATGACGTAAATTATAAATAGTATACGAAGTCTATAAATATTTTTTTAAATCTTCCAGAAGTATCGTAGAAAATAAAATATTGAATAAAATTTCTATTTCCAACATAATTAAGTCTTTAATTTTCATAATCAAATCCATCATTCTTTGATTAAATGAATTTGATTAAAATGAATTCATTAAATGTTTGATTAAATGATGAATTTGATTAAAATGCTTCGGATATCATGAAACGAATATGATGTGAAGAAATTAAGTAAATACCTCTATGAACATAAGATATTTATTTTCTCCACATTGAATGTAAACGTTAGCTTCAAAATTTAATTCAAAATGAAAAATAAAAAGATTAAAATGAAATCTGCTATGCATATTTCAATGTATCATGTCAGAACATCATTTCTTGAACTGCCAATCACAATGTGCTCGTGCAAGTTAAATTATATTATTATTCATTTTAATGGTTTCATTGAATGAATCACTTTAGTGTTGCAAACGATCCAAAAAACTTTGTCTCGCATTTATTGTTTTAAAAAAATATCACATTTCCTATTTATTTCATTTCTTATAATCACGCGTTAAAAATGACATTTTTCTAGGTTTTATTTGCTGTAGTCATTAACTTATTTTTTTTTTCAATTAGAGCTTGAGATGATCGTGCAGATAATAAGATTTCAATTTTTCGTCTACGGATTTTTATTAACGCCAAAATTTTCATCCCAAAAACAACATCATGTTGTGACATGATAATAAACTTGTTTAAGAGTATTGCATTAAAATCTGTAACAAAATATTTATTTTAATCAATAACAGAAAAACACTAAGAATATATAAATACAAGAATAGAAGCTAGAAAAAATCTAGAAAAAATAAAAACGCTCTGTAATACAGTTATAGTTAGGCTTGTATTTAAACAGAAATAATAATACAATTAACGCTACAAAAACAGTAATATAAAATTGTATTAAAAACATTCAATGAATTAAAAAGAGTTTTTCAATTTTGTAGTTACCAATATGTTACACTTTCGAGCTTTACTTAGCTAATATCTTCAGAAAGTTGCATCGCTTATGACGTCATTAAAAATAATGTCAATAACAAGAATTTCTACGCCCACAATGATTTGATTTGTTTTCAGTTCTAGCTTATTACCACAAAAATGCAATTACTGACTACTTTTTGGGTCATGAACGATAACAATTAAATGCAGATTTGTAATGAACATTTAATTTTCAAAAATCAGATTTATTGGCACTTTTCCATTTGCCGAGCGCAAGCGAAAAATCGCCAAATCATGTAGAATTCCGCCAAATTTCTTACAATGATTTTAAAGCGAAACAAATGTAATTTTTTACAATGATTTTAAAGTGAAACAAATGCAATTTCTTACAATGATTTTAATGCTAAAAAAATTTAAAATTCCGCCAAATACTTTGGTGATTTTTTGCTAGAGCCCGGCTACCGGAAAAAGAGCTGAATTATTATGTTTTTTTAAAGAAACGAATAAAAAGTCAAGTATTTATTTATTTCAGGCAAAATTAATTATCTAGCTTTTTTTAAAGTAAACAATAACCTTTAGCTTCAAAATGGTAACAAAAACGAAAATATTCCACCAGCAATAAGATTTTATGACTTGAAGAAAATAAATAAAAATCGCCAAACGTGGTTGGCGAGGTAAATTTGGAATCATTAAAACGTGACACTACACGGAGCAGCATTTGTTAACAAAACACATTTCCCAGAATTTCTTTTATGTTAATATTGGCGAACACAAGTGAAGTTAATGGTTTTCTTGAAGGCCAAACTGAGGCAGCATCTATTTACTTTAATCGGATTATTTTCGTTGCTATTTCCCTGCTGCTCTCTTCGTTTCGGACGGCATTATCACCGGAAATAAAAGATCTTGGAGAGAATCCAAAATCCAATGCCAGGGTCATTGATTCACTTTCAGACCAGCTTGCAGTAGGCTCAGCAGGTGGTTTCTCTCGTGCTGTGTCGGTGGGAAACTTGCTGAGACAGCTATTTTTTCATGGAGTTGCTGGGAATAGTACATGTACTACCGAGCAACAAGTTAAATTCATTGTACATAATAGTAATAAAAAGATTAAAATGAAATCGGCTATGCATATTTCAAAGCATCATGTCAGAATAAAACCTTGAACGGCCAAGCACCACGTGTTCTTGCAAGTTAAATTATAGTTCTATTCATTTTAATTGTTTCATTTAATTAGAAACTTTAATATTGCAAACGATCGAAAACACTTTATCTCGCATTGATTGCTTAAAAATATATCACATTTCCTATTTATTTCATTTCATATAATCGCGTGCTCAAAATGACATTTTTCTAGGGGTTTTTTGCTGTAGTCATTAACTTATTATTTTTTTAATCAGAGGTTTTGTAAATGGAATGGCAACACGTTATTAAAAGCTGGTTATTGTTATTTTTTTGAGATGCTCGTGCAGATAAAAAAAATTTATTTTTCTCCTACGGATTTTTGTTGACGCCAAAAACCTCATCCCCAAAACTACATCATGTTCTGACATGATAATGCTTAAAAAATAAATTATTTGTCATAATTTCACTTTTTCGTGCTCACAGTAGAGAGTAATGTAGAGAATAGAGTAAAATATTGTAATCGTAAAAAAATTCAAATTCCAAATTTTGACAGATCTCCATATCTCAGATTCCCCCGAATTCAAAAAACACCTTTTTTGCATTATGCCGATCTGTCTATAACAAACATAACGCAAAAAAACTTAGAGATAGACTAATGAAATTTGGTATATAAATTTCATATTAAATTTGTAAATTGTTGCGCGCAGTCGTGCGAAATTCATTCAAAAAATGTATGTCTGTCTGGATGTAAGAGAGACAGATTTACTCGATAGTTACACAATGAAGAGAGCTAAATGGATAAAATTTAGTACACATATTTAACTTCCTAACTGAAAAACCCAACTAATTTGAAGCTAAACGCTTCGGTAGTGACTTTGGTATATGATTTTGGAAAGTTGGTGTATGATTTCTGACTGTAACTGTAATCTTTATCAAATTTTGATTTCAATCTATTGGCAACGCGTCTTAAATCAGAATGTGATTTTCTGATACCTGATGTTAACCCCTTAACCGGTTTGCCCGTACGCCGTACGCGCATCGATTTATCGCATTTTGATGGTTGTAAACAAAAAATAAATCATTTATAACAACTATAATCTTATAGTAAAATGACTTCGAATACGTAGATAAGCCAAGCATTCCATGGATTTCCATTTGAATCAAAATAAGAAAATATTCCCAAAATAGATGGTGTCATCTTATTAGATAGTAAGGAAAATAAACCGGTTAAGGGGGTTAAATGCCAGGAATTGAATTATCATTAAAATTTTCAGATTATATGTTCATTAAAAATGCTAAATTCATCCTAAAATTGATTTTGGGGTGAAATCGTGCTTTTATAGTAAAACATTTTGAAAAAACTCAGAGAATAGCGTTTGACCCCCCCCCCCCCCTCTTTACCCACCTATCCAATTCCAAATCTTTTCAGAGCTCTAAATAATTGCGTTACTGCATACGGAAACTGTAAATTTCCATGAATTTACTCACTTTTAAATCATCCATCTTCGTATCTCAAATTCATTATTCTTGTGTATTAAAAGTCTCAAATACATACCACTGATTCTACAAAATACGACACACAAGTTGTGACAAAGTGGGGAAAAAATCAAATGTGTCAGTCATCAAATGCGCTGCGAATATATGATGACACATCAAATGATCTCTAAGTAGAAAAAAAGACTTCATCATCTGCTCTGAGATGGTATATTAGCATTATTTTAATAGCTGAGTCCGTAAGTCAACTGTTTATAGCTTGTTCTATGTAGTTGTCGATATGCATACGCACTTAACAAATAGGTCAAATTTCGAAAGCAAGATGTTCTCTATGAAATTAAAGATACCAGTGAGATTTTAAATAATAATAAAGATTAAAATGAAATCTGCTATGTATATTTCAATGTATCATATCAGAACAACATTTTTTGAACGGCCAAGTACCACGTGCTCGTGCTAGTAAAATTATATTTTTATTCATTTTAATTGTTTCGTTGAATGAGTCACTTTAGTACTGCAAACGATCCAAAAAAATTTGTCCCGCATTTATTGTTTAAAAAAATATCACATTTCCTATTTATTTCATTTCATACAATCACGCGGTCAAAATGACATTTTTCTCGGTTTTATTGGTGTAGTCATTAACTTATTTTTTTTAATCAGAGCTTTTGTAAATGGGATGGCATCACGTTTATTAAAAGTGGATGTTTTTTAGATGCTCGTGCAGATAGTAAAATTTCAATTTTTTGCCTGCGGATATTTGTTGACACCACAGACCTCATTTCCAAAACAACATCATGTTCTGACATGATAATAACAGTGTTAATTTCTGAATATTTTATTTTTTCAACAAATGCAGATGAATAATATAGCAATTTTATATAGACAAAACCTTTGTAGAAGATGTTTAAAATTTAATTGCATTTATAATTATAAAAGGAGTACCGAATAAAATGCGTGATAAATTTAATTTTTCTGTACCTTTAAAATCATTCTAACATCGCTTAATCATTTAAAAATAAAATACAATCCCGCTTTGAGTTTTAATTAGGAAATCAAAGCTTTTCTAAAATAATGAGTCTTAGGAATTTTCAATTTTCGAGATCTCTGAAAAGATATTAATTGGTGTCTTTGCTGAAAATGTCCGCAAGTAAAAGCTGCACCCGTGTTACTACCTCATTATTTTTGCTTAGGACATTTCTCTGTGAGCGTTTGTGGCCAAAATTCCAAACTTAAATTATTTAAAAGGATTGAGTTCGCTTAAAACGTCTTGAGTCATCTATTGAAATTTTTTTCATCGATAATAATAATTCATGACTTCAAATAAAAGTTTAATAAATTGAAAACAGCTTCTTTAGAAGATAAGAACAACAAATACAACAATTTTAACCCTTAATTTAATTACAAATTTTAAAAATTTTAAGAGAAGAAAATTTTGATTATTATGGCCCTAACTAGCTACAAATTATTACAAGGAAAATATATTACAAAAATTTTAAAATAATTAAAATAATGTTTATAATAAATTAAAAATAATACATATATATTTAGCGAGCGCCCATGCTGCTACTGCTAAAGATATAGTGTAATATAGATCAAAGCAACCAAAATAAACTGAAATAGAAATCAAAGTAAAAATGAAGGAGAACAAAACCGAAACGAAAGTAAAGAAAAGGTGATCCGGCCTGAAGACTTTCTCAAGGGCCATCATCAGACAGGGAATTCAAAAATAGGGATTTTTTTTTCTGTCAACGGATTTGATCAAAGTCCAAAAAAGAAAATCTGTTGATGATCCGAAAAATTCCTAAATCCAAAGTTTAAAATAAGCATCAAATTTACTAAAATACAGAGAAAAACCAAAAAAGAATAAAAAAAGAAAACAGAAAAACCAAAAAAGAAAAAAAAACGTAATAATAAAACAGAGTGTAAATTCAATTATTCTTTAAAAGATAGCTATACTTTCAGCCAGCTTACATATCTTTCATACATACAGATTCAAATCGTGCTGAGATACTGAGAAAGTGCAGTAACTCTTTAATTTGTTTTCGTTAAATAAATTTAACGAGATATTTATTTTATATAATATTCAATATCAAATCTATCTCAAAGTATTTTCTTTTAAACGCTTTCAATCCTCAAATAACGCAAAAATAAAAATTGAAAACTGTATCCTATATTTCTAACACCACTCCTTCGTGCATATTATGCAAAGATTATACATCTCTGTGCAAAGTGGAGAAGGGTGGGGTTAATTTCTTAGGATGTACTGCGTTTCTTTCAAGTATAGGTATTTCCTTCTGCACATGCACTTTTAGCCAGTACAGACTTTTTAAAAAAAATATTTAAAGCTGAAATAAAGATAGGTTAGAGGTTCCTCCGCATTATCGGTTTAGTTGTACTAGATGCAGCTGATATTGATACTCTATTATACCCGATACAGCCGGTAACCTACTCTTTGTCCGTCAAAATGAATTGTGTACTCAGCGGCTTTCAATTCACCCACTTGCATAAAGATTAAGGTTGAGCAGATGCCTAGTTTTGCAGTATCAAAAGAAAGCTGAAACTGATATTCGATTGTGCTTGACTCTCTAAATGGACAATTTTATATTTGAGACACCCAATAATCAATTCCTTTTTCATCAAAAAATATTAAAATAGTAGCTATCAATAGATATTAGCTTTGTATATATTGTTGCATCTACCTATTTCCTCTTTACTTTGGTTGTTAATTTTTATTTAGTACTTTTTAAAAGAATTAAAAAAGTACTTGATCTTATTTTATTGACTTATTTTACATACAGTAGCATCTAACTGATTCGTTTTGTTGCCTGCAAAGTATCTTTGAGGGTATCTGATACAATGTCACTCAACTCTAAGCAGTAGAAAGTACGGTCATTAAAGGAGTGCCAAAAATGTTTAATAATGAATTTTTAAATATTTTTGATAAGACAAAATTTGAAAATAAACATAAAAGTGAAAAACAATTGATGATAAACAAAAACAGTTTAAATAATTTTCTACTGCAGTTAAAATACAATGAAATAATTCATAATTAAAATTATTTTTTGGATAATTTTAACTTATAAATATTGAAAAGTCCGTAAGAAAGAATTTTCATCGTTTACATATTCTAAGCCATCCAGTTTTGGATCATGATTTAAAGCATAAGAAACAGTGACTTATATTTGAACAGAGGTAACTCTAAAATCAAAATTTCAATAATTTTATTCCTTTTTAATTAATAATTAAAACTTTTAAGTTCCATCCAATTAATAGATAATAACAGAATAATCTTTTTTTTTATCATAGAAGTTTTTTTTAATACATCAAAGCCTGAATTAAGTTTTCTGGACATTCATGAAAACAAAATTTATTCCAAGATATAATATAAATCGGAATGGGTTATATGCTACCACAACTAATTCAACTTATAAAAGTTGTGCAAGTTTATATACTTTTGAGCAGACAACAGGAGGATTACTTACTACCAGCTTCATCACTTCATACATGCATTTTCATTTAAATAAATCTTATCATAAATTTATAAATATCATCATTTGAAAATAATTTAAATACACAATGATAATTAAAGTCATATATCATACAACCAAAATTTTCTAGTTTGAGGAAAAAATTGCACCATTACCTATTTTCTATTTATTTATTATTAATATTAATCATTTATGACCACAAGCTATTGGCCGGAAATATTGGTTGTGTTTAATTTCAAATTAATCGATTGTGCATGATTTTTCCTTAAAATACTTTTAAGTATTGATTTGTGAAAGATATTACAATTTGTGTTGTTTTAGTTATCTTATATCTATTTTATTTATTTTTTTTAAAAAAACCTTTCTAATAGAGTCAAGAAATGTGATATCATGGTCATTAAAAACTTAAAGGACTTTGTAATTTATCTCAATCTTCACGTTGCCCTTAATGATATTTCATCTACAAATTTGGTCGATATTCTATACCCCAAATTTCATCCGTCCAGCTCAAAGCCTTATTGAGTTAACGTGCACACAAACAAACAAAATTGTGAAAATGTATTCTTTGAATTCAGGAATGTCTGAAAAGTAAAAATTCGACAGGATTTCAAGTTTGAATTTTTTGACCGATTACAATACTTTCTTGATATTTTGTAACAAGAAAGTAAAAAATCTAAATCCTCATTTACTTTTAATTAATTAAAATATAAAAATAAATAATTAATAAGAGCATATTCCCATCTTCTAAAGAAATCATTATCACATTAGGTAGACCTAACCCAAACTATGTATCCTGAGAAGCATCATATACACACAAACACACACAAACATATATACACACAAACATATATATATATACACACACAAACATATATATATATATATATATATATATATACACAAACATATATATACACACAAACACACACATATATACACACACAAATATATACACTTAAAAACGCACACACACACGTATATCTATATATATACATACACAGATGCACACACATACTCACATATATGTACATATATATGCTCACATATACACACACACAAATATATACAAATACACAACAAATACACAAATATAAACACACATACACAACACATATACACACATACACAACAAATACACAACACATAT
>JAOUZG010020323.1:816547-830380 GCA_026289955.1 Argiope argentata
ATATATTCCCTTTATCTCGAAAAAGGCTCAAATGATTTGGATGTAATTTTGTATCTATATAAGGTTTTGCATTTTAAGTTTATCTACGATGGTAATATAAGCGATTTTACACAGGAAAACACATTTTTTTAGAACTAACTATTGGAGCCTTTTATCATATTATTTTGGGAATGAGGTAAACAAAAATCCTTAGGCGAAAAATTAAAAAAAAAAAAAAGAACCGTAGGCGAAAAATAAAAATTTTATTTTCTGCACGAACAGCTCAAAAAATCAACGTTTAATAACACGTTGCCATTGCATTTACAAAAGCTCTGATTTAAAAATATATAAGTTAACGACTACAGCAAATAAAACCTATGAAAATGTCATTTTTCGCACGTAATTATGTGAAATGAAATAAATAGGAAATGCGATATATTTTTTAAACAATTAATGCGATACAAAGATTTTTGGATCGCTTGCAATACCAAAGTAACTCATTCAATGAAACAATTGAAATGAATAAAAAATGTAATTTAACTTGCATGAGCACGTGGTGCTTGGTCGTTCAAGAAATGATATTTAGACCTGATACATTGAAATATGCATAGAGGATTTCATTTTAATCTTTTTATTTTTATTTTCTAGTTCCATGTATTGAAATAAATTTGAGTTTCCTTGAAAT
The DNA here is from genome assembly GCA_026289955.1 of Argiope argentata. Classification (NCBI taxonomy): domain Eukaryota; kingdom Metazoa; phylum Arthropoda; class Arachnida; order Araneae; family Araneidae; genus Argiope; species Argiope argentata. The sequence goes on from JAOUZG010020323.1 coordinate 817,212, forward strand.
AATGACAAAGAGAATATTAATAGGAAATAGTTTTGAAATTTCTAAACGTTAATTCAACTGTCACAGATTTAAGCCAATAGTAAATTTTTGTGACAGATGAACGTATTTTCATTGCAATAATTAGTGAAGTGCCTAAAAGCCCTGTTTCTCTTATAGGAGTCGTATATTTTTACATGCGACACCTATAAAAGGTGGCCCAAATAGTTCACCCAACTTCCCAAATGTTCTCCACTTAACGCTATTTGGGAAATATTTGCCTCCTGCAGTATTGAATGACTAGTTCGATATTATTTTGAGTTTCTGTTCTAATTATTTATTGGATGATTTTATATTGACCATTTTTAATGCATATCAAAAGAAGAGTTGCTCTCAAATAGGGAACAGGGCGAGCAGCTGTGTAACTATTCAAATCTCTACACAACCGTGGAAATGTCAACTAATCATCAACGTTTGGTCGCTTTATATTCCCATGATAAATTTGTTCATGATTATATATAAAGAAAATACATGAAAATAATTATTAATAAAAGATTAAAATGAAATCTACTGTGAATATTTCAGTGTATCATGTCAGAACATCATTTCTTGAACGGCCAAGCACCACGTGCTCTTGCAAGTTAGATTATATTTTTATTCATTTCAATTGTTTCATTGAATGAGTCACTTCAGTATTATAAACGATCCAAAAAAACTTTTGTCTCGCATTTATTGTTTTAAAAAACTATCACATTTCCTGTTCATTTCATTTCATATAATCACGTACCCAAAATGACATTTTTCTAGGTTTTATTGGCTGTAGTCATTCACTTATTTTTTTAAATCAGAGCTTTTGTAAAGGTGATGGCAACGCCTTATTAAAAGCTGATTCTTTTAAATGCTCTTGCTGATAATAACATTTCAATATTTTGCCTACGAATTTTTGTTGACGCCAAAAAACTCACCCCCCAAAAAACATCATATTCAGATATGATAATAATATTTTTAAGCTGTGTAACTATTTGAAAGTACGTGACGCAATGGAATGTGATATGACAAAAGTTTTTTTATAAAAAGAAAAGAAAAGGAAGTAAAAAAGGAAAGGAAAACACCAGTGTTATAAGAATTGCAATATAATAGCAGAATAGCATTAAATACTCCTTTTACGGCATTATTACATTAAATGACCAACTGACTGATAATGAAACATTATAAAAAATAATTTTTTTTTCAGTAAACTATTTCATATGAAATTCAACATGCACAAAACGTAACGGCTGGTCTTGTCAGGCTTAAAAGATTATTACAGGACGAAGCTTTGGACAAAAATTTAGAACTGCTTTGATCCGCTTCTATTAGTTCCGTGATTTATCTTCTAAAGCTGGGGGCAAAAATAACAAAAAGATAAAGAAATCAGAAAATCCACAACTACCTTGTTTTTTTTTAATTCAATGAAGTCAGGTGGTATGACTTCGAATTGCGTTTTTTGGGAAAGTGAACTTTTTGATCGAATGGTTGTAATATAAAAACCTGACGTGACATTTATAAATTAAAAAAAAAACGCATTAAATATCATCTGTCAGCTGATGAAGATAAGCGTGTTACGTGGTGCGAATCATTTAGTCAGGAATCGCTATAAAACTTGTTTATTCTGTGCATTTTGACTGAGGAACCGTTACAGCTCCAGAAAGAACAACTTATAGTGTCTGCGGTGTTTATTGAAACGAAAGACTGAACACACATTGTCAAGCCCCGGCTCAACTATTTAGTACGGAGGACACAACTTCGAAGAAACAAAAAAAGAAAAAAGAAAAGAGTAAGAATAACGGTTTTCCCCAGATGACTGCGCCTAGCCGGGAAGATCCGCGTCTGGCGTGAACATCTATTTCTGAAATTGTGTAATTCATTGGGTGACAGCAGTCACGTGAGGACCCATGAGGCTTCCCTGAGGGACAGAATAAGGCCACTTACTGGCAGACAAATGGATGTTAGCCATGCACATACTTTGTTTTGTTTATATTTCCGCCCTTTATTAATATACACGTGGACTGACAAGCATCTTCGATAAGAATAGTTTCACTTTTTTCGCGAAATCATTTTTCGGAAAAGTGATTGCTTGTTTGAGAAGAAATTCGAAAGAGAAAAAATAATTATTTTATAATTTCGAGTGGCAGCAGCTTTTATAAATATTATTTATAAGTATAAAAATATTATTTAGTTATTTTTTTGTTAATAGATCGCATAAATCGAAGGCCTAAGCTGTTTTTGTTCTAATAAATAATAAAATTATGATTTTAGTTTGCTAATTATTTTATTTAAAAGAAACGTTAAACTTATGTTTATGAGAATTTCAGCTATTTCAATTATTTATTTTTATGTTTTACATTCTCATACATGAAGCATATAAAATTGCTAGAAACTTCGAACTCCAAATTCTGAATATCTCTTTATTACAAATTATCCTGGATTCGAAAAGCCCATTTTAGGAATCTATATTATTTGTATATAAATTACCTGTGAACAAGATCAAAACTTCCTGCGCTAGATGGATGAAATTCGGTGTAGGGTTTCTGTACTAAATTTTTAGAGAACCATCAAATTTTGAACAAAATTGATTAGGAGGAAATCTGTCTGTCTGTCCGGTTGCAGGCGAAGAGCATCACCACAAAATATAAAGAGCTAGATGGATAAATTTTGGTTCACAAATTTAGCATTTAATGTGTAGATTTCTTTCGAATTTTGAACTAAATCCATTCTGACCAAAGAGATTCTCAAATTTATAACTGCAATCGTTAAAAAACTAGAGAAACATACTATTGAATGCTTTTTATCTAAATTTAATTCAACGTACATTAAAAATAATCAGACATGAAGATTATATATTATAGATACAACATAAATATCTGTAAGAAAGTGACGACACGAGTTAAGTATAAATATTCGTCTTGAACTTTGAAACTTGGAAAGACAATTTACCATGATACCTTCGAAAATGAAACATATAAACCAAACAAACGAACCAAAACATGTAAAATAGTTCCTATAGGCAGTCTGGAAGGCAAAGGTAAATTCCTTTTCATTTCAGTTACTATTTTGATCTTATTTTCAATCCATAGATAAAAACTCACTCTCTGAGATGAGCTTTCATTTCTTAAACGGGAATGGTCTGGTTCTTTCGTATTAAACCGTCTTCGTCAACGATCGCCAACGGTTTAGTAACTCTTTGGCGACGGATTTAAATTTGGCGATAAAGATCAACGGAATACACCATTGTCGGATGCCATAATTGGCGATTTAGCAACTCATTGGCGACGACTTCAAATTTGGCGATAAAATTGGTTGGTTTAATACGTAAGTACCAATGGTCTTATCACGTACTCACATATCTTCCAACTAATATCTCACCTTTTCCTCATAAAATTGTGGACTTTAATAATACCACGAATACATCGTTTGGTGTTCTCTACTGCTTACCATGAATCTACCGTTTTTGTTGAATCCATTTTGAAAATACTTGTTTTGGAAGCATTTTTGCAAACCGGTTCACACCAAAATTTTACTTAGTCGCGAGACAATATAACTAATTTCACTGCTTTAAATCATTGCATTTATGAATTATCGCATTTATATGCATGAGGAAGTATGAATGGATGATCAATATCAATCCATTGATTGATTTGGTTCAAAATTTGATGCGAATATCTATTTCAGATACTAACCTGTTTACCAAATTTCATCTATATAGCTTTTCGCGGTTTATACTTGATATTTGACTTGATATAGACTTCCTCTTAACAGATTCTGCGCAACATTTGACAGAAACCTACAAATTTGATGTAAAAACCGTATACGAAATTTCATTCGTCTACCTCAAAGTGTTTTTGAGTTATCTTTATGACAGACTGATTGATTAATAGACAGTCATGATGCCAACGTCAGACTGTCTATTTGTCGATCTAGTGTTCTGAGTCAGAGAGATCTGAAACAGAGAGTTTCATCAAAATCTAAAATTTTTTGATTGTTGTAATACTTTATTTATACTTCTTTTACGGCATGATGTTCTGGTTAAACTGGCTGCTTTCATCCAGGTCAGCTCTGTTTATACAGTGGGTTTCTTCACGTGTCGGTATCCATGTAAATGATATTGCCGATCGGCTTGCTGTAGAAGGTACTTACCTTCCTGCAGTTTCTTCTTCTGATCTAAGAGTTTCAGAGGTTTATTCCCAGTTTTTGGCTAAGGTAAACACGGCTTGGAGGATTTCGCCTAAACACGGCTGGTATGCCTCTAACTCTGCTGGACTCTCCCTGCGCAGCAATTGCTCGAGACTTGTCCAGACTGCCATGTCTAGTTAAGTAAAGGCCATATTATACGTTTGACCTTCAATGGAAAAAAGAATACATATGCACACTGCCACTGTTCGGCTATCACTTCCCCTTCTCACATCATCGATTGTATTGGTACCTTCGTGAGGCAATTGATGGACGAGAATGGAAGTGGTTTTCTCTTTTAGTGCGACATGGTCAGTTGGACTTGATTTAGAATGTCTAGGTCGAGAGGAATAGCAACAACAAAAACAGCATACTTCTTTTATGATGGAATAAAAATGAAATATTACATGTCGAAGCCTTCATAGGAAATGTTTATATTGTTGTCGAATAGTTTAATATTTATTGAAAAATAATTAATATCAAAGTACAAGTATAAAAATAATATACAAATCTGGGCTTATTTTTCAAAAGGGTTAAAAAGTCTCAGTATGCAGTTATATTGCTGAAAAGCTTTGATGTTTTTAGCAAGTGCCAATATTTGTATTAGTCGGCAAGAATTGAAAGTTTATCTCTGTAGTTTAAACACATCTAAAGAAATTAATTATCGTTCGCAAACATTGCTATTTCAATTATATGCAAATAATAGCATTTTATGGCAGAAAGTACTAATTTTTATCTTGAAAGAAGAAAAAATCGCCTCATTAGGACTAAAAAAAGCTTTGTATTGCGACTAAGATCTTATTGTTCGCATTTAGATATTTCCATTATAACTATTAATTTGAGAACAAAGGAAATCTATCAACAGGCCTTTTTATTTAAAAACAAAATTCTTCTTCGGCTCCATTGTATTTCTTATTAACAGCATGAGGTAAACTTTTGATTTAACCGACAGAGTAAATAAACTAGCATGAAAATTTTGCCGGTTTTTTTTTTTTGGAGATTAATTGCTATTAGTAGGTTAACAAAAAATACCCATAATACCCATATTTTGGTTAAAGCCATTATGACTGTCTTTTATTTTTATAATGTTTTTTAATATAGTATATTACGAGTAATGCAGCAGAAATTAAACTAAAAGACTGGGAAAATAAAAAAAATCTAAAAACAGCAAGGTTTATTAAAAATTATATAAAGAACTAAAAAACACAAGTCAGAAAATATTTTAAACTAATCGTTTTTACGTAATGTTGCCATTAAATCTTTACTTTCATTTAATTGGTTATGCTAACGTTTTTAAACTTCACTCCACGGACATTCAAACAATTTCAAACTATGGAAATGAAAGAAAAATAAAAACCTTATTTTGTTTATTTATTTATTTTTTCAAAACTGGCAACATACATTGTGTAAGAAACAGTCAAAATTAGAGCTTGAAAATCCCTTTTAGCCCTTAAATTCTAAGATATTGCGATTATCAAAAAACTTCAAATACAAAATTGTGTATCTTAATGAGGCACTAATTTGACAAATTGGATTTATTTTTCCATCTTCAATATTAAGGAAATTTCTGCGTTCCACTATTTCTATCCCTTTTGAGTTAGATGGACCATTTATGAATTCATGAACTTATCCAATTTTATATTTGTAATGATATTTTAAATTTTAATTTCAATTGTAATTAATTTCAAAAGTTTTGTTCTTTTCCACCTTTCCTATTTAATAAATCAAATGAAGCTTTGTAAAAAGTATTGCTCCATCATGCCACGTGCCGAGTGGGGGGGGGGATATATTCTTTGGTTTTTGTGATCTATTGGTTAATGCGATACACGAGCTTGTTTGGAATTAACCAATTTTTTAATGTCTGGAATGAGCTTTGTAACGCACAAAACAAAGTCATTTTATAGAGTCAAGCGATTTCTTGAATTTGTTTTTAAATTTATCACTATGGAGAATCTTAGTTCACAGTTGTAATGTGTAGAAAATGGCATCAAAGTTTTTAATGCTGTTGTGGACAGATACGGATGTTCTTGTTTAATACGTATCCAAAATTTGTCGATATAAGCTATGTTAAAAGTTACTTTTAGCTGACTGATCACTTACAATCTCTATTAGTTGATCATGATGAAGGGCATTTAGCTCAGCTTTTGTTACGACTTGCTCACTGAATGGATTGACTACCCACACAACTCCACTCATATCCTTAACTGGAATGTAATCTGTAAACTGTTCAATCAAAGTTTCGAGATGAGATGATACTAGTAGGTAGAAAGATGAAGTGTCAAGGGATGTGGCACCAATACCCGACACATACTCTACGAACTCTTGAGTATGTGTAAAATTTTCAAAATCTCTGTCTAAACTTTAGACAGAGTTAAATTTGGGGAGGAGATCGCCAAAATACTTAGTCTAAAAAGGGGGTCGCAATGTCTAAAAGTTTGAGAACCCCTGCTCTAGAATGTAAAATTTATCAGAGTCAATCTCAGAACCGTTGAAACTGCGTATTTTTAATTCATTTCGCTTAAAAAACGGACTAATTTATTCACGTAGGGAAAAGTAAAAAAGATTGGCTGGACAAGGCCAGCAATTTTTCTTCAGTCTCCCGGAACAGGACTGTCAAAAAACAAACTTTCATCAGTATTCCGGTTGTCGCAGCTGCAAAAAACACACTCTCCGCTGTCTAAATTTGTGCAGCTTATCGTGCTGGCGCTTTTGCACACCGAGTGAATCAACAATGAGCTCTGACAGAATAGCAAACACTGAAACGAGTGCATTTTGTTTTATTGAGCAATAAGCGTCCCAGTTTTCGCACACGGACTATGTTTGCGGAAAAGCGAAAGGGGAAGTTTTTATTGCCGAGACAGATAAAAACGAAAGCAGAGAAAGGGTATTGAAAACATTGGTTCATAAATAGACACGAATGGGCTGAAAATAAGATATTATAAACTTAATAATTAATTTTAATACTGCCAACGAATTATACTTGGAACATATATATATATATATACTACTAGCAGTACCCGCACACTAATGCCCGCGACATAGCATCCAAGAAATAAAAATTGGCTATAAACTTAAGTCTAGACTTCATCCGATATTACAGGTCATGTTACGCAACATCAAACATTTTTTAATGCAAAACTGGCCGGTAGATTACGGTACGTTATTGAAACGTTAGAAAGAGTTATTAAGAAAAGGGCCTCTCCAAGTGAGCGCGCGTTTAGTGTTATGTGGTTTTTCGAATCGAAATCTGGGACTCAAGTTCAACGTAATTTCCGTACGAAATATCCATCTCGTAACAGCATTATTGCATGAAAAAATAAGTTTTCGGAAACTGGGAGTGTCCTGGGTCGACACAGAAGTGTCGTCGATAGAATTCATCAGTCATTTGCTCGTAGCCCCCGAAAATCAGGGGCCCACATCGAGGTGTATTGATACAATAAAAAATAACTTCACTATATGAGGTAATAAATGTAATTTAATTTTACTTTCTATCTCGTTGTTTTTTTTACCGAATTTTTGAAATGTGTCAAAGACTTCTCGGACACCCTGTATTTAGAAATTATAAAATATAGCTAAAAAACATCTTTTATTGCACACATTCAGACATATTTAGCCTGTTACAAAGATAAAAATATTATATGTTCGTAGACAAAACACAGGCGATCATTTCGTTTCTCAGGAGATTAATTCTATCTCCACCATTCAGTTGCAGTGCGATTTAAAGAAAGACAATAATTTCGCTCATCAAAAGACTCTCCTTCACACAGTGTGGACATTATTCATCTGATATTCGCTAACTGAACATTTCTTTCTTCATTTTTCTTATCGCGCAATAAAAGAAGGTTTTTCGCATTTAATGTGTTCCTGTCAAGTTTGGATTTCCTCCTTTGTGGTATAGTGAGATTTGAATAGCTTTTTACAATCAGGCGTAAATAAAGAAATGTACCACATATACATATCACAGCTCTTGCTATTTGCACATGCGCAGTGTGAGGTTTTCACGCATGTGCGGATAAGTTCAAAGTTAAAATCTCAACTAAAAAGCTCTTTTTTTATTTTGATATGACTTTAATGTACTAAAAATCTTCACCAATAAACGCTCTACAAAATGATATCAATATTTCCAATATCCGTTAACTATTTCTCGTGTTTTTAAGATTCAAACATACAGACGCTTTCTAGACTTCAAGACTTCATTTTATGCTATGTATAGATAATTCTTGGAATGAAAAGGTTTAAAAGTTTTCCCATATTCTGGTTAATTTCTTAAGAAAGGATATATTTTAACTTGCTTTGAAATGTTGAGTTTCAGAATCATAGAATTTAACATTTTAATTAATTTATATTATAAATTTAATATTTTATTTATTAATTTAATATTTCTTTTATTCAATTGAGATATGGGGAATTAATATCTACTTATAATAAAGATGTAGTGTTCATTTTTGTTTGTGAGTTGGCGCTGTACAGGCTTGATAGTCTAACCCAGAGTTAACAACACTGATAAATATATATTTTGGAAGATGGAAATGTCCCATTGTAAACCTACCTAATAGCTATTTTTTAAATGTTTATTAAATAAAAATTAGGCACAATTTTATCGTTTTTAATTAATTAAATCAAAATATTTATTATATTAAAATGTAATTTTTAAATTAATTAAATAAAAAAAACCGTTATTAAATTAGTTAAATTAAAATATTAAGTTATTTATATTTAAAACAAAACTTTGTAAAGATTTTAGCATATATCTGCACAGAATGAAACAAATATGGCAGGATGTTTTCTGTGTGGGTTGTGACTAATGGCACTTGCCGTGGGCAAGCCTCCGCCGATACGATCAGCAGATTTTAAGCCTAAGAAATGCGCCTCTTTGTTTTACAAGCAGCGCCATCTAGGGCCAAGAGTACGTCTTAGCTAGACATACGTCACAACCCTTTTTAGGGGGCGGACTTCATTCATGCAATTCAATTCATAAATCTCAGATAGTAATTTAGACCTAGAACAGAGAACGATCACCTCTGACCCAGTACCTCGAGTGATATTACTCTCGATATGGAGGACTTTGCGACCAGATTTAACGAGCGCCAATCGCCAAAAATATAAAAGAATATGCTTCCATCAGTTAACTAAATTTTGTGCTACATACCGCTCTGACATAATATAACATAACGCCATCCTGTGCCCCCGATGCCAATAACGCTAAGTTATCTAAAAGCGCAAGACGGAAGGACAAAAAAAAAACCCTTGAATTTTGATTATTTTTTGAAGTCACAAAAAATTCGGCATCAAGACTTGAAACGAATTCATCAATGTTAATAGGTAAAAGGTTAAAGAAACAGTTCAAAACGTTGTGAATTGATTACATTAACCTTAATTTCTTTTTAATTATCTGAATAATGCTTCATTCTTACAGGTAAATTTCTTATAGGAAGACTATCAAATACTCTGTTTCACACGAACGATCAGGGGAATATTTCATCCTCTATCATGACCTCTAGAGTCCAAAGCAATTCTTCCTTCACACAGATATACACTATCTCCATTATCTTGTGAGCACGATAATTAGATTACCGCTCTTAGTTATGATATAAAGAGTGTAAATATCAAAAATCTCTATATTAATTCGTAAAGGGACTATCCAGCTGAATGGGAGGCATATAAATTTTTATTTCCCCAAAACTTTCTTAGAATTGATGAAAATTATGAAATGATTGATAATGATGGGAAATAAATTAGATAAAGAGACTAAATGTTTCATTAAGACCAATAGCTGTTTCCTCGAAATATTTTAGATAATTGCCGGAGTTTAGAAGGTGGGAGCAGAAAAATGATTTTCAGCTCCTAACTTCGATTATTTTTAGCATGATATATATCTCTAAATTAAAAGTAAATAAAAAACACTTATTTTGCATTTTTTTTAACATGAAGAATAAAACTTAATAACGCGCCGGCTCTCTGGCACAGAGGTAGCGCGTCTTTCTCGTGTTCTAGGAGTCCCGGTTCGGGCATGGTTGTTCTTCTGTGTGCTATCTGTGAGATGTGTAACTGCGCCCGCCTGTAAAAAGGGGCTGTGCAAGCGAATGTGTTGAGTGTGTAGCTAAGTTGTACTCTTGGACCTAGTTAACGCTACTTCGAAAACAAGCGAAGCTCCTTTCGGCTTAAAGTTTGCTGATAAATATCAGCGGAGCTTGTCCATGTCAAGTGCCATAAATAACAACAACAATTTAATAACGCGAAGCAAACTCGTTAAAAAATAAAGTAGCAGAAATATCAACTGACAATGTTAAGTAAAAATTATCAATCTTTACAAAAAATTCAGTTTTTTTTTTTTTGAAATATTTAGTTTGTATCATAAAAACGAAAGCGTATGGGTGTTTACCTAATCTTTATTTCCGCTTTTAAATTAAACGAATTATGAAAAAAATGATAAATATGAAAAATTCATTTTGGGAGTTCGAAATAGGGAATATAAATTCTCAATTAAGTGAATTAGAGCAATCTATATTACATGAATTGATTATATATGAGCCATTATTGCCAATTTTATTGCACCAGGTCACTGTTTTTACCAGAACTAAATATTTTACAATATTACAATTGGCGACAAATGCAGAATTGGCGTAAGAGGTTATTTTTAACTCACGGTGATCGTCGTGGTCCATTCAAATAAAGTTATTACCAATCAAACTTTCATTAACAAAATTCGTTATTTTGGTGCTTTTATTATTTCCTATTTTTATATCTGTAAAATAAGTAATATAAAAAATTAAGTCAATTCCTACTTAGGACAACAAAGAAAATTTTTATTTCAGGTCTTTTTTATTAAATAATTACAATTAATATAAATAATTGTAATAATTGTTTTATTATTGATATAATAAATTATTTTGCTGACTAGTCTGGCCAAAAAATAATGAAGTTCGTACGCGTTGAAAATAAAGGTGTCGACAATCAGAACACACTGCGCATGCTTAAATTTTTAACGCAAATGCGTGAATTTTCTCCGCCAGTTGGGGTAGCGCAATGCAGATCGGAAATTTTTAATTTCCTTTATTCTGTTTTATTTTAATTCAAAAGTACTTCAAAATGAATCCGAAAAATCGGTTAAATAACAATTTTTAATTTTAAATGCGTCAAACACAAATAAAATAAACAGAATCGTTTTAAATAACCAATCGAATATATGTTATGTCTAACCTCATTAGCGGGGGGGGGGGAACTGAAGTCTTACTCATTTGACGGTGGGGAAATGAAAATGTTTGGCGGGAAAGTTAGTTTTTAGTTAATAAACCAAATTAATATTTGAAAGAAAAAAAACGGTATTAACATCAAGTGTCATCCACTAAACGTTTAAAAAATGTATTTGAACATAAGTAGATGAATAAGAAATATTTTATTAACGACTGAAAATTTGAACAAGATAGATATAGGGAGAGTGTGAACTAATAGTAAGAATTGAATAAAGTATTTCAATAGCTATCAAACCATTTAATAGCTACCCTGTACTATCTATTGTAACGATACACTCAGTTATTGTATTGAACTCAATTTGTTTCAAGATGGAAACGTTTTCGCAACATTTATTGAGATAATTTGTTAAGTCGTCGATAAGTTTAGACTAACGCAATACGAAAAAGGAAATATTGAGTAACTGTCTCCTTTTGATAACATTCAATTTTATCTCAATTGTCTCCTTACAACGGCGAAAATTCGAGCTCAAAAATTTGTAATCTATTTTTAAGAAATTTAATTAGCTGAGAAATCTTCTCCATTGATTAGACGACTACTCCATATTTAATTCCGACATTTTCTAATTTATTTGAGGCATTTATTGACTGTATAGAAGTTATTCATTTTTTCAACGTTTAATATTTATATGGTCACAGTGCATTATTACTTTTGATGTCGCTTCTATGCTTTCAAGTGCAGACCACTAACTTCCTAGTAATGCGACGTGCGTTGCATGGCAGAACAGAAAATTACTAAAGTAACAAATAAAAGTTTCAATAAGAAAAAAAAGGAAGAGTTATACGAAAAGATAACTAATAATAATAAAAGGAATTTTCAATGCGAATAAAGAAATAGCAAAAGATTAAAATGAAATCTTCTATGCATATTTCAATGTTATCATGTCAGAACATCATTTCTTGAACGGCCGAGCACCACGGGCCCGTGCAAGTTAAATTATATTTTTATTCAATTTAATTGTTTCACTGTAGGAGTCTTTTTAGTATCTACAGTGAAACAATTAAAAATTAATTCAGTATCTACAGTGAACGCAAACGATCCAAAAAACTTTGTCTCGCCTTTATTGTTAAAAAAAATATCACATTTCCTATTTATTTCACTTCATATAATCGCTTGCTCAAAATGACATTTTTCTAGGATTATATTTGCTGTAATCATTAACTTATTTTTTTTAAATCGGAGCTTTTGTAAATGCGATGACAACGCGTTATTAAAAACTGAGATGCTCGTGCAGATAATAAAATTTCAATTTTTCGCCAACAGTTTTTTTTATTGTTATTTTTCACCTACGGATTTTTGTCTACCTCATTCCCAAAATAACACCATGTTCTGACATGATAAAAGATAATTTCTATAATAAAGTTGGTTTTTAAAAGCTATATATTTAGCGTTTAAACTTAAAAGCTTTGTTCTTTAAACTGGCACTTGCCGTGGAAAAGCTCGCTGACGCAGTGTGCGATAAACTGAGGTGTGCCTCTTGTTTCAGTTGTGTCAACCAAGGCCAAGAATGCGTTTTAGCTATTCAAGCATCACATCCTCTAGCACAGCCCCTTTTTTACAGTGGGGCACATTCACACATCTCACAGATAGAGCAGATGAAGAATTACCATGTCCGAACCGGGACTCGAAATAAGGAAGCCCAGATAACGGGTAAGACGCGCTACTTCTGTACCGTGGATACTTAAAGCTTTAAATAATGCTAATATGCTTTATTATATATATATATATATATA
>JAOUZG010020323.1:859821-875668 GCA_026289955.1 Argiope argentata
TATATATATATATATATATGGGAGTCTAACCAAATCTTCCAAAAATATTAGAATCTTCAGATAGCGGTATTTTAGTGGCGTGATGTCAAGAGATTTTTTAATATTTACGGGTTCAGTTTGAAAGCTAAGATAAAATAATGCCAAAAGAAGGATGAAGATACTTCTTTAAAAAAAATAAAAGAATTTATTTAGAGTCTTTTTAAACAAACAGAAAGTTAGATTATTTCCTCTAGGAGAACGTTAGAAGAAACAAAAACATTTATGTGACTGAAAACATATTACTGCGTAGTTTTAAGAGCGGGAAACGCTGACGTGTGGACACGCCATTATCGTACCGTGGTTAAGTAGGTCTCTGCCTGAATATCAATTGTGACAATTTTGAAAAAACTCGTTAGATGGCGTTGTTCTGGAATGTATTAATTAAGAATATCGTCCTCTGGGAAATGATCTAACATTTTACAATTCTCGCTTTGAATTACGTCTACAATCGAATGTTGATAAAAGAAAAAATGAAAGTAAAATTATGACAATATAGCTCCATGGGGTATCTGATTTTATTACTGACTTACATCACATTTTTATTATGAATAATAGAGAATCAAAATTAACAAGGAAATGTACCTGATATGAAATGTCTATTTATACCAATTAGGTATCTAAGATGAAAATTCTATCAAATATAAGACGAATCATATATAATCAATTCATATTAATGTTTTCTATGAAGGAATTTTGCAACATCACTGCACCTTAACTTAAGTGACTAGACTAAGAATTTGCTTTAAAAAAACACAGGAAATACCGAGTACTTTTTCACATTCCTAATTTTTGAATAGTTTTCTTTAAGGAAATCATTTTTGAATAACTGAATAAGTATAAATTAAATAATAAATAATTAGACGAGAATACATTTTGAATAATTTTTTTTAGTTTCTTTCCTTAAAATGCTTCGTTCTTTTTTTATACTTGTTTAATTTCTGCTTTAACGTTATTTTCGTTATTAAATGCTTTTTCTCTATTTCTAAATTTTGGTAAATTATTCTCAAGAAAAACTTCATTAGGTATTGAATGAGATTATTTGTTCAATTTTAGCATTTTGTCATATCCTCTACACATTAGGTAATTTATTCATTTTAAAAGATTTTACAGTTTTTTTTAATATCCACAGTGAGAAAAGAGAAAAAAAAAACTATGTTTTCATTAGTTGAATCACATTTAAAAACAGGATAAAAATATTTTTACCAAGTTCTGGAGTCAATTAAAAATTTTAAAAATTATATAAAAGATTTGAACAACTCATTTGATAAAATTCTAAAATATAAAGTCTATATTTTATAACTCTTTTTCGTTATATTATTTTTTTCCAATTTCTGAAATCGTTTGGCTTTTAATTAGCATTATTTTATTTGATGAATTTTTAAATCTGTTTTATGCAAAAATTCAAAATTATACGAATTTAATAATACTTTTCCAAAAATTCTTTCCGATCATTTTCACTTATATTAAATATTTGCTTTTTTAAATCAAATAAAGCCTTATGACTATTAACTTATCCTACAAACATGATTTTTGAAAAAAACTGAAGACTTTAATAGTTGCAAGTTTTCATTTCAGTAATTTTTAGTAAGAATTAAATTTTAGTTCAATTTTAAATTGTGTTATTTTTCAGTGTCTTTCATTAATTAAATTGAATTTTTTTTTAAATTCGTTTTTGATTTCGAAAATTTCAAAATTGAAAATAAACACAAATGTGTATATATGAGAACATAAACATATATTTAAAATGCACACAAAATGTGTGCATTCCATTTGATGTATTTATATTATTTTCTAGTAGGCGACGCTATGTAGAGCGGGTCCGCTCAGACGTGGAGCTTACAAATTCAAATATACTAACTAATATAATTTTGTGTAACTAATATAGTACTGTTTGTATTTGGTTAGTGAATACTAACTTAATACAAACTTTACTTTCACTGTTTTGTTTTTTTAGCAAATTTCATTTTACAAAATCTTAAATTATTACATTTTGTTAATTATTACATCGAGAAAATTGCATAATATTTAAAAGATATATGTAGGATATCCCACAGAGCTATTTTATTTAACCATCGTCTGCCTTCATTTTGTTTTGTCAACATCCGATGCTAGATGTAATTCAAAGCAAGAGTTGCAAAAGATTAGATCATTTCCCAGAGGATGATATTCTTAATTAGTACAACATTTTAGAATAACGCCATCTATCGTGCTTTTGAAAAACTGTCTCAATTAATATTGAGCCAGAGGCCCGACTAACATCCGTAAGAGAAAGACGTCTCCACGCATCATCGTTTCCCGCTCGCAAAGCTACGCGACAATATGTTTTCAGTCATAATGTTTTGCTACTTCTAACGTCCTCCTCGAGGAAATATTCTAACTATCTGTTTGCTTAATACCTCCATGTTTTAATTCCTGTTGATATTTCCCTGTAAATATCTTTCTTTTCCTCTAAATAAATTCTTTTATTTTCATTAAAGAAGTCTCTTCATGCTTCGTTGGTATTATTTTAATCCTTGTTTAGAAACCAACCCGTAAATATTAAAAAACCGCTAAACACCACGCCACTAAAATCCCGCTATCTGAAGAGTCTAATTTTGGAAGATTTGGTTAGACTTCCACATATATAAAAATGAAAAATATATGAATGAAAAAAAAGATTTTATTTTATTTCAGATGATTTCTATTTCTCACTATCATCATTAATTTTTTTATCTTAAAATATTCTGACTCAATTTTAAAGCGTCTCATAATACGTATTTTTGCATGCTTATGTAAGAATTATTACATAAGCAAAATTAAACAGATAATAAATAAATCAACATGCTGAGATTATTTCCAAGTTTATTAAATACTTTAATTTGTATTGCTTATAGATTCTACAGAAACATTTCAAAAAATAAAATCGGCAGTCAAAATTCATTGTTATATTGCGGAAAAGATATTAAAATTAAAACGGATTCCTTAGTTTTTAGTAATAGAAGAAACACATGTGACTGAAACAATGAAAAAGATTTAATTCCCAAGCAACAAGGAGAAGTGTTGCTGCAAAGTATGAATTAAAATTAAATTCGTGGTGTTTATTGACCCAAGATATCATTCTGTATTATAAAGACGTGTTCTATATAGTTTGATCGATATTTGAATTCGGGAGTGAATTCAAAATTCAGATTCTTTTATTCAGATAATGGAATGTTCCTTAGTGAAAAGTTTCTAAGAATTACGTATTTAATTACGTACTACATTAACTATCTGTATACAGCTATTCATGATATACTCTTTCACTCCAATTATTTTCTTAAACCAGCAACTTCGAGGTAAATTTTGAATTAAAAAAAACATTCAAGATGATCTTGAATAATTCCTAATGGAAATAAATAAATCTAACAATTTTTAACATTCTTCAATTTTTTTCCATTAGTGATAGAAAAACGAAGCTAAAAACAAAGTATAATTTTGCATAAAGAATGGATGCCATATCATTGACTCTCTGACCCACAAGAACGCCCACGGATAAATAAAAAGTGAATGACCTAACCACAGCAACAGCAACACTGGCGGGAACTGTGGTTGAATCCTAAGGACCATCACCGGCCACGATACAACCCTTCCCTAAAGAAGTACTTCTTGTCATCGATGGTAGGAACCAGATCCTCCCATTTATTTGTGTATTATACCCTCCAGGGTGTCGAGATCCCATCACCATACCGGAAGCATCTCATCCTCGTTTTGAGATGCTTTTGGGAAGATAAAGAACGGAAGAAGATAATTTTCAGACTCTTTTTAAATAAAAATAAATTTGTGATTTAAAAAGACGATAAAAATGAATTAAACCAAATGACAACAAATCGAAACTGCAAATTGAATGCGTTCGCTCATATTCAATTGCTTTATGAATTCATTTGGCATACAAAGAGGCAGAAAGGGACATTTCGAACTAGGGAGTCAATATTTTATGACGGGGTTGGTCAGAAGTAAAATATTAAGAAGACTTCTGGTTAATTCATCTTTTCTATTATACAGTAATACTTTGCTATTTATCAGATTTAGAAGCTTTTATTCAGTTAAAAGCGCTTTAAACTAACTAGTTTATTTTTTATAAACAAGTCTTTCTGACAACAAAAATATTCAGTGACTTTTTCCGAAAAAGTTTTTTAAAGCCCTAAGAAAAAAAAAGAAGCTAATGAAGATCTTAAAAGATATATGGTAGATGTGTATCTAGTATACCAGGTATACCCATCTGACATATATTTTTCAAGTAGTTATAATACAATAAATAAAATAGGGTATATATATATATATATATATACACAAGTCACTGAATATTTTTGTATCTATATATATATATATATATATATATATATATATATATTATTACAGCAGCTTTCGCTAACTTTCATTCCCACCTTCGGCCAGCTACTCACTTCATTTAGCTTCCAAATTTTGCGTGAGTTTAGTAGCCCATAAAATACGATTTTTCAGTTTTCTTCATTTCTAAGGTGACAAAAGTTTCTTCATATCATATTTTCCATTGTCAATCGTCACAGTCATATTTATGTTGTTGTGTTTTTTTTTGCCCATGACAAGAAAAGTACTGTATCGTATTATCCTTCTTTTTCTATATAAATCCTCTGGAAATTAAAGTCAATAACTTTGAATAAATTTACGCAGTAATTAGGAATAAATCCATTCGTTAGGAAAATTAAATGAAAAACTGTTTCGTAAATTGAATTAGCATTCACTGATTTATTATGCTTATACATTCAAAGATGCGCACGTTGTGGGGAAAAATGGACGTAAAAACTTTTCCTTGTAACTGAAGTCCAAAAAGAAAATTTATTGTAAATTGCGGAAAATTTATTGCATTAATTGCGGAAAAACTGAGTAAAAGAATTTATAGGAAAATGAAACGGATTAGAATTAAACTACTTCTAAAATAAAAACGCATTTAGATTTAATAATAATTAAATAAAAATGAACAAGTTGGAATTAAATAACTTTTGAAAAAGTTATTAAAATGAAGGAAATATTGTATGGTAATTAAATTACAATGATAAAAAAAATTATTATTTTCTTTTTCAAAAAGTACACAGGTATTTTTCATACGATTATTATTTTAGAAATGATTAGCAAAAATGTTAACAAAATCGAGGAAGTTGGCACAATGTTTTTGCTATTTAATTAACGATGATAATTCGCAATAAAAAAATTCAAATTGGACAGCACATTGAACATTGAAAATTCTGAAATATGCTAAATCATTAATTAGTAACAAACAAATAAATTTAATATGTCCATTCAGTAATTCCCGAAGAGCATCAATAAAATATTCATAGCATTTTATTTCAAGCGGTTACTTAAAAGAGGGGAACTATTTAAAAACATCTTCCCCGTGATCTGGGCGTCCTGGGTTCGAGTCCCGTTTCGGGCTGACTGTTCTTCTGTGTTCTATCTGTAAGATGTGTGAATGTGTC
Organism: Argiope argentata; assembly: GCA_026289955.1. Lineage (NCBI taxonomy): Eukaryota > Metazoa > Arthropoda > Arachnida > Araneae > Araneidae > Argiope > Argiope argentata. Next base: position 865,332 of record JAOUZG010020323.1, read on the forward strand.
CTTCCCCCTGTAAAAAGGGGCTGTGCAAGCGAATGAGAGGAGTGATTAGCAATTATCGTTCTCTTGGCCCTAGTTGGAGCTACTATAAAAACAAGAGACGGTGCTTAGACTTAAACCGCTGAAACTTCAGCGAGCTTGTCTATGGCAAATGCCTTGAAAACAAGAAGATTATTTAAAATTATATTTAAGACTAATTTAAAAATAATATTAAAATTAATTAAAATTAAAGTTATGAAATTAAAGATTAGTGGGAAAATAAAATTGGTATGATTGAAAGCCTATATTTTGAATTATAAAGTGGTGTAAAAATGACTTATGTACTCATAGTATGTTTTTAGAAAAACCGAAAAACCGAAGGAAATTTGTATCTTCATTAACTTTTATTAATTAAAAATGAAAGTAAAGTTTTGAAATTCATTCGTATAGAGCATTTATAGTCAGATCAATAACTTGAGGCATGCCGAATTTGGCAAATAAACTTCCAGCTATCAATATAGCCGAAGGTTCAGAACAATTTTTAGATGAAACGTGACACATTTTACAGAGCATGCCAGCCTACAAAAATTATCTTAAAAGATATATTATTAAACTTCATGCTATTCTGTTTTATTTGTGGTCATTAAACCATGACTATCAAACCCATGAAACTGGATGTGACGTTGAATAGTATCTCTTTAAATGGCATTCTTTAGCTGTATTCTCCTTTTGATAATTTTTTCAGAATGTTACTGTATAACAATGTATAAAAAGTCACTGCATAACAATGAATAAATAAATAATTTTTTAAAAATTAGAGTTGTGATGGAATAAAGATTATTATGATCCGTGCAGTGGAAGAAAGAGGACGTATGTTTTCGGGAGCACTTCTTTAAATATAACATTTCACACACACAAAAAAACTCAAACACGAAAGACAAGACAAGACATTAACGTTACATAGTAGAATCTTATCTCATTCTAATAACAATCGCAGTGCATTATGGAATGTGTATCTAATTAGCCATCTATTAATTAAAAGACAAAATGGAACAATGAAAATGCTACAGAGTTAATTTAAAACAAAGCAAATTTTAAAAATTACTAGTCGCATGCTTTGGTAGCTTTATTCCCAAATTAAGTAAATTCATATTGGGTACTTACGTATTATACCGTCCAACTTTATCGCCAAATTTGAAGTCGTTGCCAATGAGTTGCTAAACAGCCAATTATGGCAATCCGGCAATGGTGTAATCCATTGATCTTTATCGCCAAATATAAATACGTCACCAAAAAGTTACTAAAACGTTGGCGATCGTTGACGAAGACGGTAAATACGTAAGTACCTCGTATTGCTACATGATAACCAAGTATTTGCACAAATCAATCTGAATTTTGAAATCTACTATCAATCTAACATATTAATAAGACAAAATATTCAGTCAGTTTTTTTTTTCTGTTCAATGCACTCGTAGTAATCAATGCCGATGTTCGGAAAATAGAGGGTGGAACTGACTAAGATTCGTAATTTTTCTCGTGATTGATGATGACGAATGATTTAGTCAAAATGAAAGTGAACCAAATTTCAGATAGGATTTAATGTTAGGAAAAGGTGAATCCTTAATGCAAAAATTTATTCCCCTATCTCTAGAATTATTCCAATGTAGTAAAATTTAACACTGAAAAGAGAATAGAACTGATGGATGAAATATAAAATAGCAAAAAAATTTCAGATAAAAAAACTTTTTTTCTTCTTTAATGTCATAAAAATTAATAAGCATCAACAGAAACTTCAGTGCTCTAAAATTATCTTTTTTTTTCAAAATTTTAGCTGGGTATAGTTTCATAAATGAGTAATAGAAGGCTTTTCAGATGACAACACGGCATTTCCTTCTCTTTATATAATTCATTTCAAATAATCGATTTACGCTGTTTGTCATGGAAACGGGTAGCATTGAAGGAAATAAATTTTGTATTCTAATTACAATATACTGTGATTTTTAGAAAGTTCCTTAGCAGTACTAATACGAATTAATTACTATGAAACTTTTTTATTAAATCATCAATTAATTATTACTTGGGGAATGAAACTGATTTATAACATTTTATAATAGATGAAATACAAAGGTAATGTAATTAACGAGATAAATATATCAAAACAGTTCCCTATTAAAATTAAACTATTAAATTACTAATTAAAGATAATGATGTTAGAGAATACTTAATGAGTGCTGTGTATGTTTATATATCACATTAACAAGTTGTATATCGATATAATGAAATATGATGGCAAAATTCAAGGCAATTAACTAATTTTTGAATGAACTCTAATAAAGAAAAATAAAGACTCTATTTATTTAATAATAAAGTTGTAAGGCATTGGATGAACAAAACAAAACAGCGGTTAAAATATAATAATAATAAAAAAACAGTGGATTTATATTTGCTACTGATGTAAAAAAAATCTAACTGAAAATGGAGGATGATTATATCAAAGAAAAGGAGTTAATTAACTTGTAAATTACTGGCTTTCCTTTTAATAATATTGAAACACGATGAATTTATTTTTTTACTTTTAAAATATGTGAGGAAAAACAAATAGAGTATAAAAAATGACGTTGTCAGAGCAAAATGCATAATTTTTTTCACAAATTGTCATTTTTATTTTCTAAAGCTCGTTAATTTAACTTTAATGAAAAAAAAATTTGCAATAATTTTATTTGCTTAAAAATTTCAAATCAATAAACCTTCTCTTTCATATACTTTCAAACGAGAATTAAAAAGAAACAATTTACTGAAGTTTTAAGTTTGAATTATCGAATCGAATTCACAGTTTGGTTAAGAAATTTAAAAAATAAAATAAAGATTAAAAAAAATACGAGAATAGCATTTTATTATTACAGTTTTAGTTTATTTTTAAAACTTCAACAAAGGATATAATTTTTGAACACTAATACATTATTTGGAAGGACAACAAAAATACCAGAACTTTCGGGAATCGTCTGAAAAATTTTCTGTTATCATTTCCGAAGTAATTTAAAAAGAAAAAAGATTAAAATAAAATCGGCTATGCACATTTCAATGTATCACGTCAGAATATAATTTCTTGAACGGCCAAGCACCACGTGCTCGTGCGAGTTAAATAATAAATTTTATTCATTTCAATCGTTTCATTGAATGAGTCACTTTAGCATTGCAAACTATCCAAAAAAACTTTGTCTCATATTTATTGTTTAAAAAAATATATCACATTTCCTATTTATTTCATTTCATATAATCACGTGCTCAAAACAACATTTTTCTCGGTTTTATTTGCGGTAGTCATTAACTTATTTTTTTTAATCGGAGTTTTTCTGAATGGAATGGCATCACGTTAAGAGAAGTTGATATTTTCAGATGTTGGTTCAGATAATAATTTTTTTATTTTTTCGCCAACAGGCTTATGTTGACGTCACGAAACCTCATTCCTAAAACAATATCATGTTCTGACATGATAATAAAGATTGAATGTAAATAATAAGATGGAACATCATGCTGCATGTAAATATTACATAGGTGACTCCATATTACATCGTAAGGATCTTTCATTCGTTGTCTCAGCCGACATTAAGAGGAAAATCATCGGAATCAAAATCATCGGAAATCCTGAAATACCAACTAGTGTAGTTTGAGAACCTCCAATTAAGATTATAAATCGATTGAGTTTTGAAGTAACTTATAAACAAATGTTTTGAAAATTTTGAAATGTTCCCGACTTTTTCCAAATTAGTGTTGGGTAGATGTTTAGATGGAATGATACTATAGTCTATCGTGAATAAAATAATACACATTATACTTATGAGTGTTTTAGTAATTTATAGCTAGTAAAAAAGTATTTTAGTTATTATAGGTTTTTAAGTGTTACGAAACAAACATAATGATCACCAAACGATAATTGTAACTATAGAATCATTGTAATCATTCATCGAAATTCAAGTAATCGCAATGATGTACTTTAATTTCGAAGAGCTAAATTTTATATCAAATACTTCTTACCTTAATAAATGAAGAACACGACTATTTTCCAAGCTGAACTTATAAATGGTCGGTTCTCTGTATCTTGATACGTTCCAAATTTCAGTTGTGAACGACATTGTCTATATACAAAGAAATCAACAGTATCCAGTGCTAGCCTTTCAGCTCAGGTACAAATAATGCTGTCAGGAAACCGAATATGCATTAAATCAGATTTAATTCTGGGTTTTTTTTTGTAATTTTATGGTTTCAGCTCTACTTTCATCAGATCCAAAACCATAAAATTACGATTGGCAGAAAGCGGGGGAAAAGCGAACAAAGAGAACAGATTTAAGCTTGGATGATAGTGCACAATGGCCATGCGCCAAATCTGAGTAGCAGAAATTTTTGTTGACCCGCTGCTAAATTTCAGAGGAGGAAAAGAAAAGACGTTTTTTGTTTTCCAAGCTGTCACTAAGCTGATTTTGATACCTTAGTTAGGAATGCATTCCCAGGCTTCCATATCTCCTAGTTGTTGATTATTTCTCTAATTCTTTCTTAGTTATTGTTATTGTTATTATTATTATTATTATCATGTCAGAACATGATGTTGTTTTTGGGATAAGTTTTTTGGCTTCAACAAAAATCCATAGGCGAAAAATAGAAATTTCATTATCTGCACGAGCATCCTAAAAAATCGGTGTAATTATAAGAAATCGTGATTATAAGACTTGAAATAAATGGGAAATGTGATATTTTTTTAAACAATCAATGCGAGACAAAATTTTTTTGATCATTTGCAATTTTAAAGTGAATAATTCAATGAAACAATTAAAATGAATAAAAATCCATATCTCCTAGTAGTTGATTGTTTCTCTAATTCTTTCTTAGTTATTGTTATTATTATTATCATGTCAGAACATGATGTTTTTGGGATGAGATTTTTGGCGTCAACAAAAATCCATAGGCGAAAAATAGAAATTTCATTATCTGTACGAGCATCCCAAAAAAATCAGCTTTTAATAACGTGTTACCATTGCATTTACAAAAGCTCTGATTTTAAAATAGATAAGTGAATGACTACAGCAAATAAAACCAAGAAAATGTCCTTTTGAGCACACGATTATATGAAATGAAATAAATAGGATATGTGATATTTTTTTAAACAATAAATGTGAGACAAAGTTTTTTTGGATCGTTTGCAATACTAAAGTGACTCATTCAATGAAACGATTAAAATGGATAAAAATTTAATTCAACTCGCACGAGCGCGTGGTGCTTGGCCTTCAAGAAATAATGTTCTGACATGACACATTGAAATATGTATAGCAGATTTCGTTTAATCTTTTTTATTATTATTTTTATTTTATTCTTCGTTGTGTGGAAACTTCAATGGGAAAAATGAGTACGATGGAAAAAAAATCTTTAAAATAAATCATTATTTTTCCGTCCTAACAGATTATCCCCATAAACAAAGTTAAACATTAAAAGACATCACGCCATAAATCAATGACAATGATCGTTGGTTTATAATGTCATGATTCATATTCATATTCCTAGGGTGCCATTATTCAGTTTCATTGATATATGCTGTCACGCAATGACAATGTATTCCTAGGGTTCTATATCTCCTAGTTATTGATTCATCATCTTTCTGTATTTGTTTTGCTATTAACATTATTATTATTATTAGTTTATTCTTCGTTGTTTATCGAAACCTCAATGAGGAAAATGAGTACGATGAAAGAACAAAAAACGAATCCTTAAAATAAATCATTATTTTTTTTCTCTAACAGACGATCCACCATAGACAATATACAATATTAAAAGACACCACACCATGAATGAATGATGATGGTCGTTGATTTATAATGTTATGCTGTCATTATACAATTTCATCGATTTATGTTATCACGCCAAAACCAGTGAAAAAATTTCTCATAGATTGAATACAAAGATATTGGATATCTTGTTCTACAAGTCCCCTCCACCGGCTTTCTGACACAGAAGTAGCACGTCTTCCTCAAGTTCGGGGAGTCCCGGTTCGGACATGGCTGTTCTGTGTGCTATCTATGAGATGTGTGTCTGTGACCCCCTCCGTAAAAAAGGGCTGTGCAAGCAAATGTGGTGAGCGTGTAGATAAGTCGTACTCTTGGCCCTAGTTGGCTCTACTTCGAAAACAAGAGACGCTCCTTTCGGCTTAAATCTGCTGCTGTATCAGCAGTGGGCTTGTCCATGGCAAGTGCCATAAGTAACAACAACAACAAGTTCCCTCCTCGTTCTCTAACGGAGAATATTACTACGTGCTAAAATGAGTCGAATACCAGGAGAGAAAATAACTTCTTTAAGTGCATTGCAAGTGCAAATGTTTTTTTGGTCCTTCAATTTCATTGCTGCAATTAGAATAGCATTAAAGGTTTGCTCCTTTCATTTTAATTTATTTCATTAAAATTCATTTATTTTCTCCTACTTTAAAGCGAACATGTCGCTATCTATTTAAGAAAAACAATGTTTATGAAGAATCTATTGTATTGCGGTACTGTATTTTCTCAAAATTATAATTTTTATAAAAATTCTCCACCGTTAACTCGATATCTCAAAAACTATTAGAGGTATTTACATAAAAATTGCAGCGTGTGTTTAAAATAATATGAGTAATGAAATGAAACAAAAGTTTTATTGTTGGTGAAATATTTTTTTCATTTATAGGTGTTTTAGAAAAATTAAGTTATGAATTTATGGAAAAAATGCATATATACGTATATTTTTATCCATAATTTCTTTGCATATGATTATTTTTCTTATATTTTGGTTCATTTCATTCATCAATATATTCTATAACCTGTGTACAAAGAAAAACTGGATTTCTGCTTTACAATTTTGTGTAGAATGTTAGCGGTTTTGGTTAAATTTCCTTACATTTTACTAAAGCATTTTCTATTTCTCAAAATATATTATAGTTTCAAATATTTTTTTTTGTATTTATGGTGTTTATTATTACCTATACATCCTAAAACTATAAATAGTTTTTAAAAAATCTAATATTTCAAAAAAATTTCTTCGAACGTATTCGGATACCTTAAGTGCATAGCACGTGCAAATGTTTTTCTGCTCCCTCAATTTCATTACTGCAATTAGAATAGCATTAAAGGTTTGCTCGTTTCATTTTAATTTGATATTCTTAATTAAAATTCAGTTATTTTCTCCTACTTTAAAGTGAGCATGTCGCTGTCTATTAAAAAAAACAATGTTTATGAAGAATCTATTGTATTACGCGGAAGTATAAATGCATGCTACAAAGACTGGAATGGAAAAAATAATAGTTTTTGCTTCTATGAAAAGATTTTAATAGTTCCTTTGCATGACTTTGGGAAGTCACGGAATAGATATACCACTGTCCACAACGCTAGACCGTGGGCGAAAAAAAAAAAAACATGCAAGGAAATCACCTGCTGTTATTAACCATTAAATGCGAGGGTCTATGCAGTTAAAATGAGCCCTGAAACGCACGATTTGTTTCAAGACTCACGTTCAGATTCGGGTAAGGTGGCCTGACAACAACACTTGACAGTTCGAACACGTGGTCCCGTCATTTGCATGTGCAAGATCACTTTCTGTTTTATTTTGTTCTCCTACTTCGCTCACGCCATTACATCAGAATGTTTAGGCTTAGGAGAGCCGGTTTCGCAACGACTTTTTTGAGGTGCTTCCAGCTAGAGTTTGTTTGGTTGATTCCATTCCACACTGCGACCGTGAAGAAGGCGTAACGTTCGAAGCTCCCTGCTTCTCCAGTTTGTTCTTGTTTTCTCTAGTTTTTCTTTTCTTTTTCTTCTTTTTTTTGTCAGTGCTTTGTTTCAGCAGAGTTCCTGGGAGTAATTATTCTCGGACGTGATTCTCCTGTAAAGTATTTGGCTTTCACAAACAGCTAAGGGCAATTTTGAATTTTAGAGATCTTGAGGGGGGAGGGAGGATTAATGACTTTAAAATATTTGTTGCATCTTCATTTGAAAAGAGTAGGACACGTCATTTTTAACACTATTTTTACGGACATTTCTTAGATACCTATCTCTACAAATACGCGTCGATTGGACGCATGAACGAATTACTCCTCACAAATACGGAATATGTTTTGTAAAATTTTATTTCCTCTTCTAGACATACTCAGATGATAAAGACGGGCTTTTTGTCAAAATAGTTTAAAATTGAGGTTCACAATAATAATAATAATAATAATTCAAAAAATATTTTAGTATCTTATTTTTTATACTCGAACTAAGCAACTGAAACCTTCAAAATCTCTTCGCACTCTGACAGCAATTGATTTTCTTTCTATTATTGCTTATAGGCAACAGTTGTTTATCGCTTGTTTCATTTGAGATGATGATATCGGATAAAGGACCGAAGTATTGTCGGTACATTCCTATTTATTATTGATGCGATGTTTGCATGTTTACTCTACATTTTGTATAAATTACGATCACGTCAAATTGATGCATAACCGTAGAGATAAATATGGAACAAATCGAATTTCAATATTACAACGCTTTTGAAGAAAGTAGACTTTAATATATAATTATCTCGATCAATGGATAAAAGTCAGCACAAGAGATAAAATAAAAATGCAAACGAGTTTTGTAATTTCTCTTATAAAATTCAAAATATGTCAAAATGACGCACCCCGTAAACCTAGTGTTAATTCATATCTTAGCATGCACATTTTTTGCAATTCTTTTTATTAAAATGAATAATAATGAAGAAAAAAAATAAAGCGAAGAATATTTAAACCAGTAGTTTAGAAACTTCTCTAATTCCAACATACGATTAAGATTTCTCCACTGCAATTTATTAAGAACCCAAACACTGTTAATGGAAATTTAATTTTAGGTTAGTTAGGTAAAAATAATTTTGAGTTGCTTACATAAAAAATGTGGAGTGTTCCAAAAAAGTTTAACAAGATTTTAATATTTTAAATATCGCAACTAGGCTGTTGCTTCCAATCACACAGTTTCATGAAATAAACTGGGCATCGAGTTGACAGCAAAATCTATTGAAGTTAATTTTAATAAAATAAAATAAAATATATATTTATTTGTCTCCCATAGTTTAAAAGAGTTAATTAGTAAATGTTTCCCTTACAGTCATTTATATCCGCACAAAGTTTCACATTTCGAACGACAGAATGTGCAGACATATGTTTTATTTCAATTCAGAGGGAATTCTCACACATTTTCAATAAAAACGTTTATTTCAGAAAAATAAATTTATTCAACACAGAAGAACTTTCATATATAAATATTTGTATATTTTCTACCATCTAATCATATAGACTTCAAAGAAATTTTCTAAACCCGCATAACGTTATTCACTTTTGATCGCTCTACAACTAGAATATAAAAGAACAGAACAGAAATTTGAGAAACTGAACATGTAATATATTGGTACTTACGAACTAGACAGTCCAACTTTATCGCCAAATATGAAGTCGATGCCAAGAAGTTGCCAAACCACCAATTATGGCAATCAGGCAATGGTGTAATCCGTTGATCTTTATCGCCAAATTTAAATCCGCCGCCAATGAGTTACTAAACCGTTGGCGATGGTTGGCGAAGGCGGTCTAATACGTAAGTATAAAGTTATTTTAGAGAAATGCTAGAAAACCGAGCAAAAAAAAATATTTGCTTTCATTTGAGAGTTTAAAAGAATTGCATATTTTAATAACAAGGAATGTAATAGTAATTCCGGAATAGTTGTAAAAAGGATCCAACTTTGTTTCCGAGATTCCTTGCGTTCTTCTAGGAAGAGTCTTGACGGAGCAGTTAAGCGATCATGCAGAACAGAATGTTAACATTCTCTCAGAAAAATAAGGAAGATAAAACACTATAAATTTGATGAGGAAATTGATAATTTAATTATTTTTCAAGTACCTTCTTGTTAATATGATTGTGCTAGCAATCAATCCAAAACTCATCATTTTACAACTGACTATTGAGAATATTTCAATATAATTATTAGCATTTATGGAATGTTATTGAAGTCTATGGATTGATTTTTTTTTTCAGTTTGATTAACGCCCCGCTTTAAAGCAACTCTAGGGCTAATTTAGGACGGACCTCGTATCTTTGAACCGCAGTTAGATGACGAGGATGACACCTGCGGGAGGACGTTTGATCCGACGGATTGAAAGTGCAACAGATCCCCTTACACAACAGTTTTTTGGTGGAATAGGATCTCGAACCATGAAACCATCCGATTCAGACACCGAGACCTTACCACCAGGACACCGCGGCTCTGTCTATGAAATGAAACAACAGCTACATGGGCAATTCTACGATTGACATCGAGAATTTTACAATTAGTTTCAAAAATAA
>JAOUZG010020323.1:885668-912158 GCA_026289955.1 Argiope argentata
ATAATTTTTATACAAAATAAAATACAACTTGAACAACCTATTACACTAATAGGAAAATGATTAGTTCTTATCAATGTTGCCATTCTGCTGGCAAGAAGTCCAATTAAAATATTAAATTAATGTCAGCTACAAGCTAAAGCTAGAAAAATATGAAACAAAATAAATAGAACATATGATGTTTTCACAAAAACTAGATGAAAGAGGAAGATTTCTATGACTATATAAAATATTTATGTTATTTAACTAAGCAATTCCGCAATAACTAAGGCAAATGTGGTTTAATAAATACAAAGTAGTCACCCTAATCAGGGCCCAACAGCTAATTTAACCTTCAGTAATAAGTCTTTAATCTTATAAAAATAACCTAAACGAAATAAATAAATATTTTGGGTGATTTGAGTCAAAATAAATGCTGTGACTCAAACCAAGAAAAAAAATTGCGATTTTTAATTTTTTATTTCCAAACTGTTTTCAGTGCGTCATATTTAATAAAATATTCTTGATACATTAATACTTTATTTAAAAAAAGCCTATGCGACTAAAATTTATTGAATTATGACAATGTGAATGCCTCTATTCTATAAAAAAGGAGGATTTTAAATTTCTACCTCGACCATTTAGAATTAAATACGCCAATCAGCGCTCGGAGACTCGACAAGATTTACTGGCCCAAAATAATGAAATTTTTGATTGTACTGAAATAAAGATACTCATATATTCAGGTTTACTTTGATTTGTTCGCTGAAAATTCACAAGACTGAAGGACTCATTAAAATTTATATTTCATAATTATTGCAGAAGTACATTTATTGATTGACCAGTTTTTCCCCTAAAAATGAAAACGTTAACTGCAAGCGACAAGGTAATCGTACACCAAAATATTTTTGAATGAATTCACCGAAAAAATAAATAAAAATCAGACGCTATTTTTCAGTTTCTCGTATACACAGTATAGAGAAAGTACAGTAATTACCAAAATATTCAAACTCAAGATTTTCTAGAATCTCCAATTTTTATACCTCTTTCAGTTCAAAAAACATATTTTTTGGAAAATGCCCATTTGTGAATAAGATAGCACAAAACACTTTTAAGTTAGAAGATCAAATCTGGTATGACAAGTTTATAAGGCACTGGCGAGTTAGTTTTGTGGAGACCAGCACTACTCGTTTAAAAAATAATGACATTTTAAATATAATTTAATGTTTTATGTTTAATATTTGGTAAAAATATTCTATTTATCTGCAAATGGCTTATGCAAAAGGAAACCACAAAATTATGTTTAAAAACTAATTATTTTTTACCATGTTGAATGTAACCAAATTCCTAAATTTATCCTTTTCATTCATTAATCTGTTATTAAATATTTCGAAAAGGAAAATAAATCGGCTATTAGAAAAGAAATTGAACTATGATAAATCTAACTCAAACTGATTCAGATTTTTCCGATAAAAATTGCGAAATATCATCCACATTTGAATGCCATAAATATTGCTGAAGATTTCAGTTAAAATATTTTACTTCAGGTTCATCGGAAACTCAATGATGAATGTCTATATCCGCTGCCATATATGGGCTTTCAGCTAGAAGAAAATGTTTTATGATTGAGAGAGAAAAAATCGCATTTTCCCTTCGCGAAATTAATGAATAAATAACCTAGTATCTTATTGGGAATAACGTCCTGTCTGCAAATGAGAGCGAAATTAACATTTATGGTTGTGATTGGCATATAATTATTGGAAGTAGGAAAACAAATTCGGAAACTTAACCCTAAGAACTCAATTGAAACTGTGTGGCGAAGATGAGTGTGGGGACATGGAAGGGGACAATTGCATGTTTTTAATTGCATAATGAATAACTGTTTTTATTTAATTTTTTTAGTGATGATTCAACAATTATTGTATTTTAACAACTTCCCGATTGCGGATGAGAGCAAAATTTAAATTTTAAAATTTTGATTGACATATAACGGCTATGTATGAAAACAAAGGAATTTTGTCATAAGAACTAGTTTTTGTGAATGTGAAGGAGATTCCGTATCAGCATTAGGACAAAATAATTTTGTATATTCTAATGGCATAATAAATCTCTGCCTTTAATAAAATATTTTTAAAGCATTTAAAATTATCGGCTGAAAATTTTTTCATCAAAAACAAATTCGGTAGTTAAAAAAAAATCAAAATAACAATCGTAACTTCAAAGATTACAAAATTCATCTTTGGCATTCAATATGGCTGTTCGGAAATTCTGAATAAATTTTTTGAACCAAACTGTGTCTATTTGGAAAGAATTGTTTAGTGATCGAAACACAAAACGTTTAAATAAAAAGTCTACGTTCTAAAAATAATTTCTTAATGTTTCACATTCTAGTTTTTATGTAATTTTATTTTCTCTTTTTTTCCTCACTAAGCAAACTATTGTGTCTGAAAACTCCGTTCAAAAATTTTATAAATACGAAATATTTTCTCATAGCATCTCCTTCCTTATTTTTGTGTTCCTATAACGATACCAATAGATATGAATTGGAATATTTCTCAGAAATCTTGAATAAAAATATTTAAAGAACTTTACGACTAACATACACACAGGGTGTTAATATTAACTAATTAAAAAAATTAAACCTATGAGAACATTGATGACGATTTAAATTATACCAACAGTTTCACCAAATAGTACCATTGTCAGTACTATTTGATAGTAGAGTTTACTTAATTTTGAAAAGTTATTGATGTGTTCAACAGTATCATGATTCAACTAAGAAGAATGAATGACTTCAATTTAGAATTAAAAAGGGTGGGGAGGAAAAAATACTAACAAGCAATATTTAAAAAATTAAGTCAATTCCTACTTAGGTCACAATTTTTTAAAATTTAGTTAGTTTCAATTAAATAATTAAAATTATTATAAATAATTTATCAAAAAAATATTGATTTTTGCAAGATTTGAACTAAAATTCTTCACCTTCATGCGAAAAATACAGAAATCCTTGAGCTACTGCCTCTTGATTTCAGTTTTCATAACAAATTGCTAAAACTCTATTTAAAGTGTTAAAAATTAATTAAATTTAATTGTAAAAAATTAATTAAATTTAACTATACTATAAATATTTTTAAAAAACTGTATGAACATCAAGAGTCATCCACTACAAGTTTTAAAAAATGCATTTGAACTTGAGTGGATGAATAAAAAGTATTTTGTGAACAACTGATAATTTGAACAAGATATATATAGGAAGCTTTAGTTATATTAACGTCTCGTTGTATAGCAGCACTTGGGCTATTTTTTGCCGGCCCTCGTTAATTACCGGTCAGATGACGGGAAAGGCACCTGAGCTAGCACCACACAACACCAGCATGAGAACGTTTGGCCCTGAAGGATTTAGCGTGCAACAAACCCCCTTACACGACAGTTCTTCAATGGCAACGGGTATCGAACCTGATACATTGAAACTGATACTCGATATTTTACATTACGACTCACGAGCCGAGATCTTACCACCAGGCCACCAGAAACCCATGTTTATAGGAAGAGTGTGAACTAATAATAGGAACTGAAAAAAGAAAATGCTTCGCAAATCGAGGGGCAGAGGGTGAAAATCTCTAAAAACACAAGCAGTTTCCAATTTTAGAAATCATTGTAAACGCATGTAATACTGGTATGAGAGCAGTAGATAATCCCCAAGTCAAGTGTATCATGGAAATGCTGATAGGGGTTTAAGGAACCCTCGATGATTATCTCGCGCAGCCGTACATATGCTCGAAGCATGAATAGGGGAACTTAACCACCCTTTCCTCCAATGCAACCACCTGGAAATGTTGCAAAGTGTCCTGGTTGCTATGCAGTAAAGTGAAGCCATGATGTTGACCCAGCACATTTTTTTTTTCCCGGTGAGATGAGTAATCACCTTGATATTATACATTCTTACTAGCTTTTACCCGTGAACTTTGTACGCATGGAAAAGCACACAACTAACCTAAAAGCAATTTCTTTACAATGCGTACCTGAAATAAAGCAAAATAGCAAATCACGCCAAGTTTATTTTATATATACGTCGCGATTGAGATAGCTACACCATATTATACATATAATTTTTAAAATTTTTAATTAAAATAGAAAATATGGTTGTCAACAATTATAACACACTGCGCATACGTGAATTTTTTACATCTAGTTGAGGTAGACATTTTTAATTTCCTTTTTTCTGTATTATTTTAATTCAAAAGTACGTCAGAACTAATCCGAAAAACCGATTAATTAACAATGTTTAATTTTAAATGCTTGAAAAACTACGAAAATAAATAGAATCTTTTGAAATAATCGTTCGAAAACTTTTAAAGACGAACTTCATTAACGTAGGGGGAAAAACAAAAACAAAAAACTGAAGTCTTACTCATTTGTTGGTGGGGAAATGAAGAATTTTGGAGAGAAAGTTAGCTTCAATTAATAATTCATCACTCAATTAACCGGAACAAATAGTAGCTTACGTTCAATTCTAGACTGTAATCTATTTCTGAGCTAAATTACATCCAATTTCGTTCAGCCGTTCTGGTTTGATTAACTAATATCAACCATCCAAACTTTCAGATTTATAATAGTAGAATAGATATATTTATTACATATAATTTTTTTCTACCTTTATACACGAAGACAAGGCGATTAATACGAGTGATTAATTCCAAAGAGGACTGTAATCTATATTGGCCTGAGATCCCCCTGCTTGCAAGGTGAGGCCAGGAAAATGAAGAGGAAAAAGTGATTTTATTTTAAGGAAGTAAGAAATTAAACTTGGACAAAGATATTTATATTTTCATTTTACGAGCCGAGGCATTATTTACCTAATTATAAATCTTATACATTTTTAAGTAAATTAAATTTATGAGCACACTGATGAATATTCAAATTATATCAGCCCTACTTCCAAATAGTATAACTGCTAGTACTCTTTGATAGTCGGTGGACTGGTGTTAGGGCCTTGACTCTTGAGCCGTTAGGTTTCAAATTCGAGACTATATTTCATCGAAGACCCATCATGTAAGGGTGCCTGTTGCACATTAAATCAGTCAGGACCAAACGTCCTACCGCTGATGTGGTGTAGAAAGGGGGCGACAGCTTAGGTACCGTTCTCATCATTTGACCGAGGTTCAAAATTGCGAGGTCCATTCCAAAATAGGCCTAGTGTTGCTTTACAACGGAACGTCAATATAACTAAACTTTGATAGTTGAATTTACATAATTCAATAGCCGGCTTTCTGGCACAGAGGTAGCGCCTCTTCCTCGTGTTCTGAGTTCCGGTTCGGGCATGGTTGCTCTTCTGTGTACTAGGTATATGTGAGATGTGTGACTGTGCCCCCCTGTAAAAAGGGGTTGTGCAAGCAACTGTGGTGAGTGTGTAGATAAGCCGCACTCTTGGTCCTAGTTGACTCTACTTCAAAAACGCGCTCATTCGGCTCAAAGACGCCCATTCGGCTTAAAATCTACTGATGTATCATCTGTGGGGCTTGTCCAATGGCAAGTGCCATAAGTAACAACAACAACACACAACACATAATTTAAGAAGTCATTGATGCGTTCACATGTATTATAAATCAACTTATAAGAAAGTGGTCAGGTTTGGAAGATGGACCAATTATATTTGGTCAACCTTGTCTCCCAAGTATTTCAATAATGTCCAGACCATGATTAGCTTTCATCAAATTTTCTTGGTGAATTTCTAGCATGCATCATGTATTTAATGATTTATATGACTTCAATCAAGTTTGAACTATCATTCTCAAAATGTGACATTTTTTAAAGATTATTACACAAGGTTAACTTTCCTCTTAAATAGGATCAACATATTCCAAAAATTAATGTTAGTGAATATGATGATTTTTCCCCTAATAGTAAAGAAGCAATGGATTTTGTAATCTAAATGTAAAAAATAAGATTGATAGTTTACTAATAAACGTTTTGTTTGAACTATAATTGCGTACTAGTCGCCTTTGTTGAACAGTTGGTTTTCCGGGAATATTGATAACCTTTTACTTCAATTAAATCACAATCATTTAGATAAAACTTTATATTCATGATTCCATCAAATTATTAAATTTTAAACCATTTAAACCCATTTTCTTTTTCTTTTGTTTATTTTGCGCACATAAACCTTTCTAAAAGGTAACTGTACCTTGTCATCGTGGCATAATTTAAAATATAAATGCATGTTAATCACCATTTTTTAAAAAAATTTTGCGTATTTAAAACACAATTTTTTTGCCTTGAAAACTACACACACTGTTGATCAGAATTCTTCTTCATTAGTATTCAACAATGGAAAAAAAATCATGTGATTAAATATTTGGCGAAACAATGAATTCAAGGCAGCAAGGCAATTTGTTATTCGAAGTCAGGTAAACAAACTTTAAGAAAGTTGCCAACATTCAGAAAAAATTTGCTCATTTATTAAATTATTATTATAAAAAAGGGAAATTTAAAATTTTGTAATGACGCAAAATGTATTTTTGTGATATTTTGAATGTTATTTCGGGGAAATGACAAATTTCAGCTTAATTTGTCGGAATGAAATTTTTGCAATTCAGCTGAATCTAATAAATTAAAATTCTATATAAAATTTCAAAAAAAGATTCCCAACAGTCCATTTTTATGTATTGTTTTCCTGGAATATCTTAAGAACATTTTATTTCAAAAAATAAATTTAATGTCACTTTAAAATTAAAAAAAAATCCCTTTTATAATTGCTAATTTAATTGCTCTTTATGTAATATTTGCATCAAATTTGCTAGCTGTAATTGAAGCGGTATGACTTGTGGAGCAACAACAAATACACATTCATCCTCATTATTGGTAGAGATATTTCATAATATTCTTTGTATAACAACAAGCAGCTTCGTATCTCATATTCGCCTTGATTTCACAAGAATTAAAAAAGAACCCAACACACCTCAGCTAGATATTTATCGAATTTTTTTATTAGTTTCAAAAGTACGTAGCTACTTTTATTATTAAAGAAAGTGATAAATTATAATTGGGAAAAAACTAGTGGTGATTGCCGTGGAAAACAATAAGAAAGGGTTTCAGTGCCAATTTTACCACTGGACGTAATGATCCTCACGACCTTGATCCTAAAGCAGTTAACTTTTGGCGAGATATCTAAGTAAATCGTCATAAATGAGTTTCTGATAATCTTTCAAATGATACTCAATGGTCCCTAAATTATTCAATGGGCATTTGAATAATTTAGGTACCTAGGAGATTATTACTCCATTAATAATCTTGTAAATCATTTGCAGTGAGCGTAACACCGATTTAAAAGATGAGATACCCAAAGTACAAAAAGATACTCGATTGACATTATTGTGCATTCATATTCATCGTAAAATAAGAATAGAGAAAGTGAATTCTTTAAAATAATCCTTTTCCTAAAATTTTATCTTGTTGATGATGATCTCGTGTCCGCTTTACAACGGAAAGAGGGTTGCAACAACTAAGGGTATGGACCCCTGAGCACCTGACGGCAGAAGTCTCACACATTTGCTAGCACATTCCCTTTTTACAGGGGGCACATTCACACAACTCACAGATAAAACACTGAAAAACAACCATGCCCTAACTGGGACTCCCAGATCACGAGATCAGATCAATATTTTACCATTTTTTAACCTTCTAATTATTATATTTTCCTTTTTAGATATTCCACAATAAAACTCTTGGTTTCTGTTCGAAAATTTATTACTTGTTTATGGCAAATGCCTTTAATGACAATAAAATATATCAAAAATACAGAATAACAAACGATAAACTATTTGACTAATTTGGCACAAAAATTAATAAAGATCCACACTTTATCAATTTTTGTGCCAAATTAGTAAATCAATTTTGTGCCAAACTAGAAGCTAAAGGCGTTATAAAATTTCCTTAATCTAAATTGTTAAATTTTTGAATTATTTCATTTACAAACATAAAAAAGTACAAATTTATTTAAAGTTTATCGTTACAAATTTGATATGACAATTTGATTTACATTTTAGGATATTTAGCCTAAAATTTGTCTTTCTGTTTATAATTTCAATTAAATTTTATCTTTCTTATTTCTAAATTTTATGTATCTGTCTAAAACTATCCCGTTCTTTATGTTCTGAAGTTATCATATTCACTTGTATTTGTACTTCTTGTGAATAGATTTCGACAAAAACCTGATAGAACATACAAATTTAGTATAAAGAACATATATCAAATTTAATGCTTTTAGCCTAAAATGAATTTTTGATTATTGTATACGCAGACTGACAAACATAATTGCAAAAAGTGTTTTTCTGACTAAAGAAGATCTGAGATATAGATATTCGTCAAAATATCAGATACGATTTTTTTTTTGGTTTGACGGTTGTAATATTTTATATATTTATACAAGCAAGTAAAGTCATAAAACCAAACAACGTGTACAAACAAATAAAGTCATAAAATTAAACAACTTATACAAGCAGGTAAAGTCATAAAATTAAAAACTATTTGTTATTTACAACATTAGTTACGGATAAAAGATTTTTTTAACAGAATTGTAAGTTTTTTTTATACATTTATTTTCATAAATTTAACATTTCTTCTACCTATTTGTACTTCCTGTTTGTGAAATTAACAATTCAGCTTCCAGCATTAATAAATGTTGTCATGGTTACTTTGTCATGCATTTTCAGTTAAATAAATAATGTGGCATTGTTATTTGAGGAATTGGATCGAATTCACGAAATCGTTATCAAAGTTGTTATTTTGATGTTTCATAAGAGCTATTTAACATGAAAAGTCGTTGCCCTTATTTTCTTAGAATATTTTGTACTGTTTTTATTGATTTTATTCCCTGTCTCTTTATTTGTACGTGCTTCAATAGTTTCAACATTTTCAGAAATGTATTGTATATTATATACAATACATTATTTACTGGTTATTTGTATACATGTATTGATCATGGTTACGCTTTAATTCATAGTAACCTTAGTATATCTCTATTTCTATCTATATAAAAAAACGAAATGCCAAATGTGTTGCTAAGCGCAAAACTCGAGAACGGCTGGGCCAATTCGGTTAATTTTTAAAAAATATTTTCATTAAGACATGAGGTAGGTTCTTATAGAGAGAAAAAACGGAAGAACTGAGAGGAAAATAGTAAAAACGACACTTTTCTTACTCTCCCGCCTAAATTCTTCATTTACCCACCGCCAAATAATTGACTAATTTGTTTTTTCCCAACTCAAATAAGATTAGGCTAACATAATTCCGACCGATTTCTTCAACGATTCTATTTATTTTCTTACTGTTTGATGCATTTAAAATTAAACATTGTTAATTAATCGATTTTTTGGATTCATTTTGAAGTGATTTGGAATTAGAATAAAACAGAATAAAGGAAATAAAAAATTTCTAATCTGTATTATTCACGCATGTGCAATATGTTTTAATTGTTGACAACTGTGTTTTCATTTTAATTAAAAATTAAAAAATATATATGTATATATATTGTTTTAGCTATCTCGATCGGTAAAGAAAATAGACTTAACTTGATTTTAAAGAAATGCGGACTTGATTTGCAGTTTTGCTTTATTTCAGGTACGCACTGTAAATAAATTATTTTTAGGTTAGCTGTGTGCTTTTACATGCCTACGAAGTCACAGTAAAATCTAGTTAATAATAAAGACGAATATATATGTTTGAGTCTAGTTGTGTGTATGTTGGTCCCTCCATAAGACAAACTGTTTAGTCTAGAGATATTAAATTTGACATGCGTGTATTTTTAGAGAGTGGAAATGTTCACATTCGAGTGATTTTTTGAAAAATATTAATTAGATTTTTACTCAATTAAAAACTAAACAAAATTTGGAGTTCGTCACCTTAACTTAAGAAAATGCTGCAGCTCAAAACTGAATAATATATCGGTATCAATAATATCAGTATAAAATATCAAAAACTGCTCTTTTCAATAATATTAGTTTTTTTCTGCCGTATAATCTTTTTATTATGTAAGAACATGATGTTGCTTTTGGGGATGAGGTTTTCGGCGTTAACAAAAACCCGTTGGCGAAAAAAAAATTTATCATCTGCACGAGCATCTCAAAAAATTAGCTTTTACTAACTTGTTGCCATCAAATTTAGAAAATCTCTGATTTAAAAAAATACGTTAATGACTACAGCCAATAAAACCTAGAAAAATGTCATTTTGATCGCGGGATTATATGAAATGAAATAATAATAGGAAATGTGATATTTTTTTAAACAATAAAAGCGAGACAAAGTGTTTCTAAAAATGAAGATACTTTTTTCTTTTTTTTTAAATTTCTAAAAAAATTTATATTTCTAAATATTTCTAAAAAAGAATGTTCATTAAAAAATTCTTAGCAATTATCATTGCTTTCTTCATTGCATTCATATTTCATTGCTCTAAAAAGTTTACGATGTTTTATTATTATGTCAGAGCATGATGTTGCTTTTGGGATGAGGTTTTTGGCATCCACAAATATCCATGGGTAAAACGAAAAATTAACATCTTATTATCTGCACGAGCATCTAAAAAAATCAGCTTTTAATAACGTGTTGTCATTGCATTTACAAAATCTCCGATTAAAAAAATTAAATCAATGACTACAGCAATAAAACTTGAAAAAATGTCATTTTGAGCAAGTGATTATATGAAATGAAATAAATACGAAATGTGATATTTTTTTAATGCAATAAATGCGAGACAAAGTTTTTTGGATTGTTTGCAATACTAAAGTGTCTCATTCAATGAAATAATTTAAATGAATAAAAATATAATTTAATTTGCACGAGAACGTGATGCTTGGCCTTTCAAGATATTATATTCTGACATGATACATTGAAATTTTCATAGAATATCTCATTTTCATCTTTTTTTTGTTTTTACACAAGTTACACAAGGGACAAGAAAGTGAAATTAAGGCAAGGTAAAAATCAAAGACATTTTTGTTTATGTATTAATTATGACTGAAAATAATAAATTAAATCGCAGATGGCAAAGAAAATTCATGAACCGTAATTATTTATATTTCACAGCAATATATAAAAAGAATGTTCATATAAACTGTAAACAGACTAAATGAAAGACTTTTAAGACATCAGAGCCTTAATACTAATCAGAATTTCATGCTAAAAGCACTTTTTGAGGAGTTATGAACAAAATGGAGGTTAATCTTTACTTATAATAAAGCACGATGTTTGTGTTGGCGCTGTACAGGCCAGACCGTTCGATCTACAGCTACCAAATTCGGTATATGTATACCTTGGGTGCCGGGAATATGCACCTCGGAGTCCTTTTTTGAATTTTTAATTAAAATTTTAATTAATTAAAAAATAAGTCAAATTTTTACTTTTTTTCGCTATAACTTCTGAAAATATTTCAACACAAAATTGATTTTTGCATCACGTTAAAGCTCAAAAAATTAGCTTTTCAATGATACTAATGTTTTGACCTACGAATTAAAACTGTATTTTTAATGAATTTTTAATAAAAAATAAAAGATTTAATTGAATTTAACCACATTAATAATTCTAACTAGCTGTCTACTCATTGATTTCAGCAAAAGTTTATTAATGCTATCGGCATTATTATTAAGGACATTATGCAGTTGTACTATCTTTATAGCTGGAAGATCAAATATTATTTCGAAAGTATTTTTATGAATTTCAAGAGGAATCAAAACGAGCCTTACCGCAAATAACGTCTTCAGGAATTGAAATATACACATTTACAAAAAAAATTTCATTTGCAAACTGCCTTTGGTTATCAGTTTATTTATGGCGAACATTAATTTTATTTAAATTAGAATACATCTCTTATAAATAATTTGAAATTTATACTTCCTTTAACAAAATTATTTTGAACTTTAAATTATGATGGAATTTTAATCCGTCTTTTTTTCCTAATGTGTTTCATCGTCTCCATGAGCATTTCTGTTGCTGTTGTTACCAATGGCACTTGCAATGGATAAGTGCCCTGACGGCTGTCAGCGATTTTAAGCCGAAAGGATCTTCTCTTGTTTCTGGAGTAGCGCCAACCAAGCTCAAGAGTACGACTTAGCTACACACTCATCACTTTCGCTTGTACAGCCCCTTTTTACAGGGGGGTACGTTCACGCACCTCACAGAAGAACAACCATGCCCGAACCGGGGCTCTAACCCAGGACACCCAGATCACGAGGAAGACGCGCTACCTCTGTGTTAGGAAACCGGTATGAAAATTTCTAATGAAGTCAGATAATTAAGTTTGAGTTTTATCATTTTTTTGTGCAATAAAGGTTTGTTCAGTTATTCAAAGAAAAAATAAATAGGACAATCTCATTTAATTTTTAATTAGTTTCAATTTTACTTATAGTAGTAAACACAAGTAAAATATGCTGCTGTTACTTATGGCACTTTCCTATTGACAAGCCCCCCACTGATACAGCAGCAGATTTAAGCCTAAAGGAGCGTCTCTTGTTTTCGAAGTAGCGCCAACTAGGGCCAAGAGTAAGACTTAACTACACACTCACTGCATTTGCTTGCATATCCCCTTTTTACAGGGGGGCACAGTCACATATCTCACAGATAGCACCCAGAGGAACAACCATGCCCGAATCCGGGACTACCAGAACACAAGGAAGACGCGCTACCTCTGTGCCAGAAAGCTGGCAAAAAATATAAAGGAAAATATAAATGATATATACATTCCAAAGTACAAAGTATAGCTAAAAGTGGTATGGGTAAATCTAACATTCAGGTATAGTAGCACCAGTATTTGCACATACAGATATGCAGCTCGCTTTTATTTTTTGCATTTAATATGATTAAAATTTGTCACAATTACCAATTCATATAATTACTTAACAATATATTTATATCTATTAACAGCTCACAGTGAAATAAATAAATACGTAAGCATTTTAATCAACGGTGCTTCCTTTACTTCAATATAAAATGAAAGGAAATACTGAGATATCAATGAATAACAGAGATTGGCAATAAAAGATATTTGTTATAAAATTTTAAAGATTTTTATTTTTGCAATCGTTTACCAATATATTTATATTTTTTAAACTTTTTAACCATCATCCAGTGATATTCACGATAGTATATATTGCGAATAAGAGTGACCTCCCAAACAAGATTTTACCGAAAAAAATGCGTTTTAAGATTGTAAATTTTTTGTTTTAAGGGCATCCTTAGCTGTAATTTATTATAATGATGGGATTTTTTATGGACTTATAGAAGTTTTTCTCGCACGGGATATTGTTTCAGGCATTTTAATTTAAAAACATAACTTGGATAATAAGCAAATTGTTAGTGAAAAAAGGATATACTTCTCGCTAGGACCAAAATATTTAAGAAGAAAGAACAGATAAAAAGTTGGAAAAAATGCTAAAAGATAGAAGATATGAGGAATATTTACAAGTATGATGGACTTTAAAAAATTCGGTCGTCAAACATTACTTTCTTTGCACTTTTAAAAATCTTTCTAAAGGTGAATAAAATATAGCAAATTTAAGTGTAACAAATAATTTATAAATTTTCATGTTGTGCATCGTTTTTATTTGTCTTTATAAAGGATGCTAATGAGTAAGTATACGGTATTCATATGAATCACTCCTACAGCCATGAAATTAAGTCTGTAAGCATCAAAATAGATTCAAGGCAAATTGAAGTCAAAATTTGAAAAGTAGTCAAAGATATAAAGGTTTTATTTAGTATTTTGTTCTGTTTGGAATTATTTTTGTCACGTTTGCCCATAGTATCGTTTCTAGTGATTATTGAAGAAAAAAATAACTGCATCATCGATTAGAACAAGCAAGTGTTATTCTAACGATTTTTTTAATGACCATTATTTATTTGTAAATATTTAATGTAATTTATTGAACGTTGAAATCTTTTTTCATAGATTTTCAGCTTCCAAGAAAAACGAAGAGTTGAAACGAAAGTTTTAGTGTCTGATATTTTAGTTTCATTTTTTTTTCTTTCAAATTTTTTAAAGTGATAATTGGGAAAGTTCTCTAGAAAAAAAAAGACTGGTCAAAATATGTTTTATTAAATTGTATTAAACTATTTCCTAATGGGCTGTAAGATTTTTTTTATTGATTTGATTGAGGGAAAGGGAAAAAAAGGGGGGGGAAGGAAATTTTTTTCTATCTTTGAACAGATTTAATGTGTCTTCCGTATCGTGACTTGGCAACAAGCCAACAGAGAATTAATACTTCATGATTAATGTTACAAGCAACACCAGTTCTTCTAGTAACGAGTTCTTCAACTCGAGTTCTTCTAGTAATACATAGAGATCTATTGAGATAGTTATTTTATCAAATAAAATTCAAATCTTATGGGTTGTGTCTATCTGTGAGGTGTATGGAACAGCCTCCCTGTAAAAAGAGGTTGTATAAACGAATGTGTATGTCATCTTCATATGAGATAGAAGTCAGGCTTGAACCCTCGTGTGCCAAGGGCCTAATCCTGAGAAGCTACTGCACACTCGGCTTAAATCGATAATAGTTTCGACAGCAGGATTGTAAAGTGTCATAATAACAACACAATCTTGTAAGCTTTTGTTTATTGCTAATCGCCTTTGGCGACCAACTGGTTAGTCATGAATATTGGTTATCTTTATTTTCAGTAAAATAATTTAAATATAATATCTGTGACATGTATGCAAGTCCTAAATTTGGTAGCTATTTGTTAAATGTTTTGGCTTGTCGAGATCCAACTCACACACACACCATCACATATATACATTGATCTTTGTTACTAATAGTGATAAAAATTACTTTGAAAAAATTTTAACTTCATTATATTAACCCCTTAACCGGTTTGCCCGTACGCCGTACGTGCATCGATTTATCGAATTTTGATAGTTGTAAACAAAAAATAAATCATTCATAGCAATTATAATTCAATAGTAAAATGACTTCGAATACGTAGATAAGTCAGGTTTTTAATGGATTTCCATTTGAATCAAAGTAAGAAAATATTCCCAAAATAGAAGGTGTCATCTTATCAGACTCTAAGGAAAATAAACCGGTTAAGAGGTTAAAATATATTGAAAACAGTGGAATGGATTTATCAGTTTAAATAAAACCCAAAACTTCAGAATGAAATAAAAGATATTTTTTAATTTTTTTCGAAACGTATATCTGTTTCAATTTTTTAGAAACGGAGATCTGTAGTGCAGAAAAAAGCAATCACTATGGTAAAATTAAGATTGTCTTCCTGACATTTGGGATTTCTTCTCTTCTTTTACCTTTCCAAATTCGGGGGAATATTTTTCTCGTACAGATAAATGTTCTAAGTATGGAAAGGATTTTAAATGACAGTTTCGGATGATTCCCAAATCTGGGTAGTAAACTGTAGTAGTATTCAGGCTTCGCAATTTTATTTAATTTGGAATTAAACTTAAAAAGTATTGGATATTTATAATATTCGTTTACATATGCTTAAATAGTGATTCTGTTTCTATGGAAACTATCGAATAAAATAAAAAAATTCTTCCAACATCAAGTTCGATAATGATAATTTTTAAAAATTTGAAATTTTAATAATGTAGCTAAAAATTTATTTCATACTGATGAATTTATAAGCGGCAGAACACAAATTCTAAATTCTTGATTAAACTTTGTAACTTTTTGACTTTGTAATACATTATAATGAATTGTATACTTTTAAATATACATATATTCATAAAAAATGTCTTCCTCCTGAATCAACCATCTAACTAAACGGTTGTTCAAAATTTATTTTTTCTGCACTTTTTATTTTGTACTCAATGGATAAAAGGATTATTTAAATAGAATAAACGAATTACAAACTATATCTTCGATGCAATTCTTTTTGTATTTTAATAAATATAAATCCAATTTTCCTTAATACGTAATTACACGTAGCTGTACGTTAAGTATTTTTAAAAATATATCTTCAAACGTTACTCTCGCTCTTTTTTTATGTTGTGGAATCCAAAAACTTCATACCGTTAAAAATAAATGACTTTAAAACATTGCATTAATGCAACATTTTAATAAACTTTTGGTATTTTTGTAAACTTCACTACTTTTTAAGCATACAATGCCTAAGGAAATGCGTTTTAAACTGTAGTATATTCGAAATTAAATATCTGACAGTTTTTTGTTGGTTTATTTTGTTAGTTTAACAGAAGATTTCATATTATTTTTTGAAAAAATTATAACTAAAATAACCTTGAACTTAAGTGAAAAACAGTTCTTCAGCCAATTTATGCTATCGTTTTTTATTTCCCTTCTAAGAAATCACATGATTAAATAGCTTATTAACACATTCCCACCAACCTGCATTATTTCTAATTAACTCTGGCATTACTTGAAATAAAAAAACTAACAGACGATTACTAGATGAGTGTCTAATTAACACTCGAGCATAATTTATTTTCAAATGCAACTGCAAAAACGAGCAACTACAATTTATGATTTTCAGGAAAATTGTTTGTTGAAGAGCTGAATTAAAAACGGCGATAAGTTTTTATTTGAAATTTTTGAATGGATAATCGTTATTTACACCAAGTGTTAATTCTTCCCTTTAAAACATTATATATTGTAGATTATGTAATGGAAATATCCTGAAAAATTTCTTAAATAACAAATCTTATTTGCTTTATATTCTTTAACAGTCACAACTGAAATAGCCCTAGAAATATTAAAATCTAATCTTAGCACATAAAAGAAAACCTTCAAATTGTTTTGTGTATATAAATAAATTTTTGTATGCGTTGTTGTTTCTTATGGCACTTGTCATAGACAAACTCGCTGAGATAGTCAGCGATTAAAGCTTAATCAGCGACAGAATTATTAGGATTCCTGATCTTTATATCTTTTTTTTTCAGTAGTGCCAACTAAGACCAAGACTATGACTTTTCCTACTTATTCATCACTTTAGGTTACACAGCTCCTTTTTACAGGGGTCACATTCACACACCTTACAGACAGAACACAGTGCAACCATGCCCGAACCGGGACTCGAACCCTGGACGCCCAGATCATGGGGAAGACGCGCTATCCCTATGCCAGGACGCCGGCTTTGTATGTGTATTTCGGTTATGAAACTTCGTATTAAAAAATTACACGTCATTATCACGTTATATTACAAACGCTGCTTCATCATCATATCAAAAATCACAAATTTAATTTGCTGCGAATCTCTTATAATTTGGAATCTTTTATTACGTTACATGTTAATAATTAACGAAAACAAAAAGTGTGTTATTAATATTATTTATCTGTCATTTTATGGTTAAATAATCATAAAAAAGTTTCCTTTCATCTAATGGAAACATTTTATGCTCATGTGACTTAGAACAAATTTTCAAAACCGAAGTAATTAGCAAATCTGCCGCTTAATTTTCAGGGTGAAAGAGACAACAAATTTATGACGTGCATAGCTTCCTTCGTCATATGATAATGTCATAGGAACTGACACCCATTCTATTGTTTTTCGGTGCTTTGTTTAAAGATGCGTTTTTGAAACATTATTGCTTGATTTCTTAACTTTAGGAGGGTCGCGGTGGACTGGTGGTAAGGTGTCGGCTCGTGAACAGTAGGGTTTCAGATTCGAGGACGGATTCCTAGGAAGAACCGTCCTGTTAAGGGGTCTGTCACATATTAAATCTTTCAAGCTAAGCGATCTCCCACTAGTTTGGTGTGGAGAGGGGGATTTCAGCTCGTGTGTCGTCCTCGTTATCTGACCTCTGTGCAGAATTAAGAGGTTCGTCCTCAAACATCCCTAGAGTTTCTTTGTAACGAGACGTTAATATAACCAAAAAAAACCTCTGAATTTTAGAAAACGGAGATGAGAAACAACCTTGTTAAGCGCAAAAGATATCAATTAAGTTTTTAGTTTAAAATTATTAAATTCATTAATAGGATTCCTTGCATTTATCGTACAAGAAACACACATAATACATATGAATCAAACCTTTTTGTTGGTTTTGAACAAACGATAGACAAGTCGCAAACAAAAAAATCCAAAGTAATTTATATAAAATGATTTGTGTAATCAGTGTAAAAGGCTATTTAAAAGGTAAAAGTCGTCCCATTTCCTTACAAAAAGTTTTAAACTAAAAAAAGAGAGGATTCGTATAGAGCAAAATTGCCATCGAATGGTATGAAACGCATTTAGAAATTCGGAAATAATCCCCCCTGGATTATTGTTAGTTAATTTTAAAACTGCTAACATTAATCCCGGGGAGGGGAGAGTTTTAGTTTAGTTTAAAAGCATTTGAAGAAATACAATTTTAAACTGAATTAACATCTGCAGACCAAAATTAAATACAATGAGAGAATTCAGAAATGTGTCTTAATTCAAATTTTTAATAAGATTTAATATTAATTAAATTTAGTATTTGGAAATAATGCATTTAAAGATAAATTTTCTCCTCACTTCAGATGGTTTGTTGTGGTGGCCTGGTAATAAGGTCAAGTTCGGGACCCGGTTGCACAGAAGAATCGTCGAGTAAGCGAGTTATGTTACATCCATTGGGACCATCCGTTTCTCGCTAGTGTGGTCTGGAAGTTTGGAAAGGGGGGATGCTCTCTCAGGTATCGTCCTCGTTATCTGACAGTGGTTCAAAATTACAAGATTCGTCCTAAAGTAGTTCTAATGTTGCTTTAAAACATTAAACATGCTTAAGATAATATTTCTAAAATTAAAATTTTTTTCAGAAAAATCGTACACAATTACCGAAAAAAATTAGTGTAGTATTAACCTTCAAATAGAAATATTTATTTCTTTGACGGTGAAGAAATTTCAGCTCCAAAAATATACAAAAAAAGTTTTCTTCCAAACATCAGAAATAAACAATTTTTTACTCAAGTCGTATTCTGAACCATAGAAATCGGTTCACTGAACAGCACAACCTTTTGCTAATGAATAAAAAGAAATGATTTTTGAGAATAGCTTGTCTAGAGTTAAAATTGTTAACTGATGACACAACAAGGTCAAAACATTTTATCAATATTGCCTCCAAAGTCAAATTAAATATAATAAATTTTTATAGTTGTGTCTTCTGTTATTTTCTGTTCTGCTTCATCCACACATTTTGAATCCTTTACCATTGATATCATATTAATCAAAAATGTGAAAGGACAGCATTTCTTTCTATCTCAGCCATCCTGCATTACTTCATCATTCGTAGCATTCATTAATAGCCAGTACCTTTTTACATCTATATCAAAATTATAAAATTTGAATAAATATAAATCAAAACCAATCATGTTTAGGGAAAATATCTAAAATTCCCACATAGGCTGAATGATGGAAAGTCTAACAATATCAGAATAATGATAATGAAATAAAGTTTATTTATTCTATCCGGAAATATGAATGTACAGATAATAAAACTGCCTAAGCCTAATAAACAGAAGTAGTAGTGAACTGCATCACACAGGCAACAAATAGGTAACAAACAACTGTAATAGTAGAAATCTCTCAGAAAAATCTCCTAGGAGAGAGACTTCACTCAACTATTCACGTCTTTCGACTCATCCGCCTTTCATCGACTTTCGACTCATCTGATTCATCGACTTTCGATTCGTTTCCCTTTTTACAGCTTCAATGTCAGAGAAAAGAATATTTTAAAACAATCGCCGGAAATTGGGTCTTAATGGAGTTTTTGTCAAAATTCTCAAATATTCTGAGTTCTTTATTCTTTCGGGCCCTTCTACTCGACATCTCTTCAGTAGTCCTTAATATATCTGTAAGTTTTTTCCTTATCTAGTGACTTACAACATAGAGAAACAACATTAAAATATTGCAGCATTATAGTGACTTGAATGTTTTAAAATTATAAGCTTATAAAAAGCAATTATGCTGTAGGGTTTTCGAGGCGTTCTTTTATAACCCATGCACGATACTGCATTGAAAAATTGAAATATGGCAATGAAAAACAATTTTTTTAAAACTTTCTAACCCATTTTTACCTTTACATTACATTTGTTTTTAAAAAGAGACATTAAAGCATTAACATTTCTTCGCCAATGTTTAGTCCGACATTGGAATCCGGAGCAACCCTTTCTCACCCCCTCCCCATCCTGTTCTTGGGATTCTGACATTTCCAATTTACGCAAATGTCTTTATTTCCAATTACTTTCTTATCGTTTGACATAACCTTGATTATCGCTGTAATATAAAATGCTGGTGACACATTCAATGACTGATTTTTTAAAAATCTTAAAATAGCTGCATTTAATTTTCCCTCTTTTTCCAACACTTTATAATTGCACTAGGCTTTTGTTTGTTATGTTTCTAAACGATGTCGGAAGTTTCATTTTTATCGAGTGCATATGTGAGATTTATTTATTTAAATAGCTACCTTAATTGCTATGGACAACAGGTGGTTCTTACTGAAACACACTGAATTTTTTTTAAAAGAGTGAGTAGATATGTTCAATTTCATATCTTAAATTTAAATATTAAGCTCCAGGTAAGTAAGCAATTTCGGGCATAGGCATCAAAAATTTTCGCTATAAGAGTCAAGCTTAATCTAGATATTGGAATAAGTAAGCCTTTTTCTCCAATTTGTAAAACGGCGAATGGATTGCACAAATGTCAGCTGTAAAATAATGTATACAGCATAGATTTTTCGGCATTTGTTAAAATGTTTTTCTTGTTGTATTATAAATATCTTTAATCTCTTCTGTTGGTTTTTTAAGGGGGTTTTTCCTTGCCCGCGGGTCGTGAGGCTATTCTAAAATGAATAATCTGATATGGAACTAAATGACATCCTAAAGACATTTTTTTAAAATTTTCTTTTCATTCATTGATTACAAAAATAAATGGTTAGTACTTGCTGATATAAGAAACCACGTCAATGTTCTAAGACAATGTTGTTGGGCATATACAAAACCCATATAAAGCGCATCCAAGAGCTAAAAAAAACACGAAAAATTTCTAACAGCAGGTACACAGTTCGCATGAAAAAAATGTAAATGATTATCTCCGGGAGAATGGTTAGCTTATTGTCCTCTCATGTAGTGAGTATTATAAGATCAAATAAGTATTATAAGATCTTTGTTTAAATTAATTCATCGATCGTCAAACGATCAATGAATAATTTTACGCAGCTATTGCAAGTTGAACGTTGATTGATGATAGTATTTTTTAAAGAATAAAATAGTATAATGTGTTGTTGTTACTAACAGCAATTACCATGGACAAGCACGCTGACGCTCGTCCGCAATTTTAAGCCGAGTGGGCATCATCTTCTTCTTTTTTTTTAATACTTACTTATTAAACCGTCTTCGCCAACGATTGCCAATGATTTAGTAACTCGTTGACGACGGATTTAAATTTGGCGATAAAGGTCAACGGATTACGCCATTAGCGAATTGCCATAATTGGCGGTTTAGCAACTTATTAGCAACGACTTCAAATTTAGCTATAAAGTTCCACGGTCTGATACGTAAGTATCCTTATTTTTTCATCTTTTTTTTATCATAGTAGGGCCAACTAGAGCCAAGAGTAGTCTTAGCTACACGCTCATCACATTCGCTTACACAGCCTCTTTTTACGGGGGGGGCACATTTATACACCTCACAGATAGAACACAGAAGAACAGCCATGCCCAAACCAGGACTCGAACCGAAACACTCAGATCACGAGGAAGACGCGCTACCTCTGTGCCAGGATGCCAGCTTTTTTTCTACACTGAAGGTCATCAGAGACTTTAATCCGATTGAACATCTCTTGTTTTTTTGTAGCGGCAACTAGGATCAATAGTACGAGTTAGTACTTCATTCTTCACATTCTCTTTCACAACCCCTTTGTACAGATGGGCACATTATCTCATCTTACGGATAGAGCATAGAAGAATAACCATGCCCGATCCGAGATATCAAAAATGAATGAGGCGATCGAAAAAGGTTATCGAAATGATGAGATGATTATGACAATTAAAAAAAAATCCTAATACTGAATATCTAATATTCTTCGTCTGCATCAGTTTTGTGTATTTCATGATTTTAAGTTCCTGATACAAAGTATCAGGTTGATATGGTCTCACCTAATACTATATTGTTGTTAGTGTGGAAGGAAGCCATTTATCTCCTACAGCCAAATATATTGCACTTTATTATAAATAGCACGCCTGTTAACTGGGTTTAAAAAATATAATGTTAATAAAAAACCCAGACAGAAAGCAGAGACCATAACTTTCTTCCTCTTATTCAAGCCCCTTAAAACTGGATAACTCATTGGTGGATTATCTAAAAACTGGTCCATTATAATTTAATGATAGGAAGCTATCTCTATATAACCACCCGTGAAAGTTGGAAACCATAACTAAAGGATTATTCTAAATAAAAATTTAGAAAAAACTTCGAATTCGATGTAACTACACTTGCTTCAAAACCTTGTTGTTGAATTTCTTTGTTTTATCGAATGATAAAAAAAAATTTAGTCCCTCTCTGAACTGATGTTTTATTTAAAGGATTGTACCTTGATTTCAAAGGAATATAGCAAATATGAATGGATAAACTGTAGTAATGTACAGAATAAGATTTGTATTTGCTCAAACATGCATGTAAATTTCTTCCTTTTTATATCGCAAAAAATACTAAAGTTTCTTTTAAATTTGTAAATATCATTAAAAAAATTTTTTTTTCATTCAGTTTCATTTTTATTCAAAGTGATCGAACATGAATTAAATATCCTTGTTGGTAAATTTCTAAAGTTTCTAAGGTTATTAAATTTGTTAAAATCAAAATTCTTCTACATCCTAAAAGTAGATTTCTAACCGGTTTCAACAAATACTATTCTTTGAATATGAAATAATCAAATAAATAAAACTGTACTTCATTATGCAAAATTATTTCAAAAGATTAGGACCACATTTTAATTTAAAAAAAACATTTTCTTGTCCATTATGTATCATTTTTAATGCTTTATTTAGTTTGCAATAGGGAAGAAAAACAACTTCGAAAAAAAGGGAAGATGAAAAAAAAAATAACTGGTCAAATTTGGTTCTGTTCGGTTTTATCCGGTTGAGGCTGTTTTTATTTTCAACTAAGGATAAATGATATTCTAATTTTCTCTTTGACGTAATAGAATTTGTATATTCTGGATTAGTCAGACTACTAAGGGCATAATAAGATGTAAATGACAATTTTTTTTACGTCTTCTTTATATTTGAAGGGAAAAATGACATTAACACATTAATATTCTATTTCCACGCCATCCCTAAGATTAGTTCGCTGGCAATTTTATCCTATTCAACCCTCGGTCGTTACGTCACTACAGTTTGCTTAACTTTTAAAATGAATAAGAAATGCCTTAGGGATATAGTGTTTCTTATAAACTGGAATGCGAAATCTGAACCAATCAAAAAGGTCTCCGCGAATCTTTCTCGTATTCTCTGATAAATATATATGCGTATTATCAACCGCATGCTATTGGTGGAAATGTTTTTAAAGAAAAAATCCCTGAAAGAGCAATTTTTGGCGATTGTTTTAATGATTCATCGTTTGGATACTGTTAATAAACAAGTGCCATAAAACCTGAGGTATTTTGGACCTTTTTCTTTCAAACTGAGTTCAAATCGAGTAAAAACAAAATCTGACACAACTGCAATTGCAGCCGCAAATTGAAAATAAAGTTTCATATATTTAAATCATTTGAGTTTTTGAATTATTGTTTTTAGATGCTTGTGAAAGTATAGAAAATATATTAAAGATATTGTTACGTTTTCAGCGTAGCGGGTTCGGATTGAATGGACTTTACTTGAGGACAGCACAAACAAAAAATTATTTACAACTATTTACAGGATGACTTCAGATGAACACAATCCAGCAGTCAACAGTCGCTTACAGCTTAAATGCAAGCCTTACGCACAATAAAAATAGACTGCAAAACAGCTATCGTATAGCACAGCGAGCTCAACTATACAACGTTAACACAGCTAACTAATAACAAGCAAAAAAAGTAATCCGCTAGTCCAGCGAGACACTTCTCTTCCGAAAGGAAACTCACTCTACTGAAAATACGGCAACTCGTCCCAAAGGCATGTGAAGCTTCATGTACGATCCAGCGGCTACCAGACTATTCCTTTCGCCAAACCAACCCGGCTGGCATGAAGCTCCTCGTCAAACGTCGCCAACTTCGGTGTGCTTTTATGGTGCTCGCCCGCTTGTAACAATATATTAAACTCTCTTCGTTTTGTAAGTATAATGTTAAATTTGAGCATCTTGAAAGACATGCTCCCTCTAAATGTTCTGTTCTAAATTTTATAGTAATCTATAAATTTGATATAGAGACACTAAACTTCTTCCATATACCTCAAAGTGTTTTTGAGTTATTGTGTTCACAAAAAGATAGAAATCATCCCAAAAATGTATTTTTTCGGACATAAAACGTCTAAAGCGTAAAAATTCGTCAAAATGTCGATGTCATTTTTTTTTTGACGATTACAGAATTTTCTCTTTGCATATACTTCGCATGACAGACATTAAAAATGAAGCTACATAAAACCTTAATATGATTAAAGTCATATTCTGTCCAAAAAAGCTTTTATTTAGTAAAAACTTTTGCAATGAAATTTTAGCATTAATGATGCGAACTGACGAACTCGCCATGAGTTTAAAAATCATAACTGAGAAGAAATGTTATACTGTAACATCAAATTAAAAAAATATACAAAAAGAAGTGAGTTTATATCTTAATTACAAATTAAACGAAGCGAATCGGACCGGGAAATTGAACGCATTCTGGTTATGGTTGGAAAAAAGAATACCATGGGCAATTAAACGTCTAAAATTATCAGAGAGAAAATATTTTACGAAACGCCAAGGTCTGTCAGTGAAGTTGGAGTTCCAATTCTAAAAAAAAATTCATTTGTTACTGAAGGTGAATTTAAGGAGGATTGTTCATCAATCAAAACTGAAAAAGATACTCAGAGGTGGTTAAAACAGTCACTTCAAGAAAAATCTTTATTTCATGGGACGTTTGATTATATCGATATCTTTTGTTTCGAAATGATGGATACCTTTTTTTAGGGTAAACAATTATTTCAATCATTGTTATCACATAGCTGTCTAATTTTGTTCGACTTTGCAAGGTTTTTTACGAATTAATCAGTGAATTTCAAGTATAGGAAATATGCCATAAATTTCTTCCAAGATAAAAAGTTTTAATAAGCTCTAAATAGTTACAGGTTATGCTATTTTGACGAAAGTCAGTTCAATTAATGTAAATAATCTTGTTTAATTAATTCGTATATTTGTGAATTCATAAAAAAAAAATCAATTTTAATCTTAGCCTGCATTAAGTAAGTTCAGATTTATCTTAACCTTAACTTATCAGAAATAGTAATATGCATAAGAAATTTTAGAAAAACAAACTTCTTAGTATGATCTTAATTTTAAAAATTAATTAAATTATTTAATTTAAATAAATTATTTTATAACTTATAAAGACTTTAAACTTTGTTAGGCAACTTTTCTTTGCAAAATATATTGAGTCACCTCTACGTAAGTAATATCACTGGCTCTCCGATCAAGTCTAAAAACAATCTGTCTAAATGAGGATGAGATACTTCTGGAATGGTGGCTGGATCTCGCCACCCTGAAGAATGTACAAAAAGGTGGATTCTAATTTCTCCCATCGATGATGAGACCTACTTCTTTAGGGAAGGGTTCTACCGTGGCTGGTGATAGTCCTTAGGACTCAACCTCAGTGCCAGCCAGTGTTGCTGTTGCGGCGGTCCGGCCATTCATTTTTATGGTTTAAAACCGTGTGCCTTCGGAGAGATTAGATATGACTTATTACAAAAATCGAGAAACTCGAGGAAGTAAAAATCGGTAAAGACTATATATACACCAAAAAAACATTGCATTTAAGTTTAAAATTGCGTGCATATAATTTAAAAAATATTTTATATCCTAAATTTCAAATATGCCGTTTTTATAAATATACCCCGTTTAATCCATAAACATCGTCCAAGATGAAATATTTTCTTATTTACTATCTCTTTTGCTAATGGATCACTTTTGATCTCCAATCCATATACAAGGCGCCATACCATATACATAAAGAGTTAAAAATAGCTCTTATGCCATAAACCAACGAATAGCTAACAAAGAAAAAGATTTAACCTTTCCACCTGCATCCATCTCAATACGCTGCGAAGAAAATGTCGAGTGGCACTTTTTATATAGATTCTAAGCGAATCAGCTTGTTTATGAATTTCTGTGACAAGATATACAGTGATTAAAAAAGGATTTTCACATTTTGCTATTACACCTGTTTATAAAACAAACACATATATTAAAGGTATGATTTGAAATTTACTTTAAAGAATAATAAAAAAAATACCAGGGGGAATCGGTCTTCTGAAAACTTTTTCACACATTCTCCAATAAAGGTCTTATTCTCCATCTCCCGCATTTAATTGTGCAATTTGGCAATAGTTATGTAATATAGATCTCTGGGTAGAATCTGTCGTTTTTATTGAATCTA
>JAOUZG010020323.1:922158-936789 GCA_026289955.1 Argiope argentata
CCCCCTGTAAAAATGGGCTGTACAAGCGAGTGTTTGTGTATCATCCTTTTTAGAGCTAGAATTCAGACTTCTGCCCAAAGGTGTTTAGGGGTCCCTAACCTCAGAAGCCCCCTCTTTTTGCTGTAAAGAGTACACATTATCATCAGCATTCATAAACATTCTCATTCATAAACAGGGTAAATGATATTGTGTACAAATATTGGTACCCCGAGGAATTAATAAATAACAAATAATAATTATTTATTTGTTTATAAATGTCTACAAAACTAATAAAATAATCATGCTGCACCAAATAAATGTCAAATTTAGGCTCGAAAAATGAATTAAGATCAAATATGACGATTTTAAGTAGTTATAAACTTCAACTAAAATTCTTAAATCACAATTAAAATAGATATTCTATAACTTTAAAAAATTTAGAATGTTTGATGAGAAGAGCATATACACCATGTCAAGGATATTTATAGGTGGTAATTAGAAAAAAAAAGTTTTAATTCGTTGTTTATTAAAAACGGCGTGCACAATAACAAATGCAAAAGTCCGTGCAAATTTAATGCGAAATGTTGTGCGTGATGATCTCCGCTCACGAAATTAAACGCGTTTATGGGTGAAATGACTACCAGCCTGTTTAGAATGGGAAAGTAAATTGCTTGTTTTCCGTTGCTGCAACTGCGTCATGCTTTTTGTATGTGTATGTGCTTATGTTGAAGTTTTAAAAAATTAGATCCTTCACTAGAATTTTAAAAAATAAATCACAAATATAATTTATAAACAAGTAATAAAAAACATTTTAAAAAATCAATTACTACTTTTGTATATTAGGAAATTTTTTATTTTAGTTACTTTTTATTAAATAATTGCACTTGTTGCTCTCGTGTTCCGCTTTACAACGGAAGGAGGGAGTGCAGTAGCTTCTGACGATAATGACCCCCTGAGCACCCGAATATCGATCACCTTTGACTCAGTATCCCCAGTGGTATAACTGACGCCATGGAGAACCTTGTTACCAGGATCGAACTCGCAGTACAAGGGATGCGAATCCAACCAGGCCTGACAGTTGCAACTACTATAAAGAACTACTATAAAGGCGTAAAAATTAGTTTTTAATTAATTTATAAAAAGTTAAAGAATTAATATTTGAAAAAAACTGCATTAATATCAAATGTCATCCCCTACAAGAACAAAAAAAATTACTTGAACTTGATTGAATGAATAAAAAGTATTTTATTAATAGTAGGAATTGAAAAAAATATTAAATATTAAGATCTGACTACTAACAAATAAATAAAGTAACACTTTGACATCAGCTGAAACCCAACAAAAATTAGATCGATTTCTACTTAACTCTCTCGAAACGAAGTTACTTTAATGATCAAAAAGAAAACTCAGAACTAATTTATGTGAGAAGAATTATCAATGTTCACTCTATGGTAAGACTGGTAATAAATCACATCATTCTCTTATAACTTAATTATCTAAATGAAAAACATTTAAAGCAACGGAGATAAAACTATTACCGCGTCTCTAACGTGAATACTGATCTGATATTTTTGTTAGCATTAAACTTAAAAAGTACTTTCGGCACTTCTCTCGGCGCCAGCTGTCTTTGAGATAAGACTCTCAGGGACAACCTGAATTTTAAAGCTCTAATTATTTGAACTTCCACAGATGAAATGGCAAGATTCCCTAGATGATATAGGCATCATGGTTTTGGGAAATATCTGTTTTTGAAAATTAAACTGATTGTTGTTTGTGACCACTGTTCAATTTCGTTCTCCAAGTTAAATACTGAAGTAATTTAAAACGCTTGGGAGAAAAAGTTAAATACATTGCTTAAATATTGTGTAATTAAATGTATAAATGGAATTAACCTCTTCTATTTGTCGTTCAACGGACAATTCCGTAAAATATGCAATATATAGTTTTGATTTTATCGTTGATAAAGACCTTAGATAAATTGAAAAAAGTATAATATTATTCTGCATTTCAATTACAGTTTAATAATTTAAATATATATTATGCTTATAAAATGGATAATATTAACAGATTTAAAAATTTAATTTTTTACCTACGAAATCCGTTGTTGTTGTTGTTACTTATGACACTTGCCATGGGCAAGCCACCTACTGATACAGCAGCAGTATGTCCAGTTATATATGTCCAGATAACTAATTATAAGTAAAAACAATAAGTACAAAACATGTGAGACTGATAAAATTTTATACATAATTCTAACTTCTAAAATCTAGATGAGTGTCAAATTTTGAATCAAATCTGTCAAAAGTTAAATTACCTCTCATTCTGCTCTTTCGCGTATATGCAAACAATGTAATAATAATAATAAAAAATCAAAGATTCAAATATCTGAAATATGATATATAAATTTGTGTTTACATTTGCAATTATTTGACGATTTTTTTTTCAGTCAGAAATCTTTTTCCAAAATACGTATTCGATGCTCTAATACTAGTGCTGTAGCCTTATTTCAGAGATTAATCGCCAAAAAAAATTGCCAAAGATTGTACATGAGTAGCTTTTGTAACTATAGTTCGCCAATAATGAACGGTTAATAATGCACAAGCGCATTCATTAGAGTGCATTTGATGAAATTAGGAGAGAGCATTAAAATTTTAACTAAATTGACTACCAATTTGAAATTATCATTATTTTTAATTGAAACTTTAATTATAAAAAAGGTTTAAATGACACCTGCTATGCCTATTTCAAAGTATCATGCCAGAACATCCTTTCTTGAACGGCCCAATCACCACGTGCTCGTGCAAGTTAAATTATATTCTTATTCATTTTAATTGTTTCATTGAATGAGTCACTTAGTATTGCAAACGACCCAAAAAACTTTGTCTCACATTTGTTGTTTAAATAGTATCACATTTCCTATTTATTTCATTTTATATACTCAGGCGCTCAAAATGACATTTTTCTAGGTTTTATTTGCTGTAATCATTAACTCATTTTTTTAAATTAAATTTTTTGTAAATGAGGTCGCAACGCGTTATTAAAAGCTGATTTTTTGAGATGCACGTGCAGATATTAAATTTTTTTTATCTTTTTCCTATGGATTAAAATGTTTATTTTTCCCCAACGATTTTTTTTTGACGCGAGAAAACTTCATGCCCAAAACAACACCATGTTCTGACATGATAATAACCTTTATTTTCAACACTCTTTACAATCAATTAATTATTCTGTAATTTTTATCATATAAACTTTTTTTTCTTCAAGCAATAAAGGAGACTACGTGTACTGGTGCTTTAGAAGGCAGGTCTTTCGACTTAGAAAACGTCACATTTGATATATATTTGTATTTTAGAGTGCAAGAATATGCAAAACGGAGCAAGATTTTCAAAATTTTAGAAATTAAACGTGAATTTTGTGTTTTCTCTGTTACCGTCTGAAATATCATTTCTTTAAAAGAATGTTAAACTATTTTGCTACCTAATTTTTTGTTAAATTTTTATTGCACTTTGGCAGTATTTTATTTGCATAATTTTTCAACACTAGTTACAATTTTACAGTGAAATTAAAATTGTGTTTTATTATTATATCTAATATTTAATTAAATTATATTCTATTTTTATTGAAAGCAAAGAAAAAAAGAATTTTGTTTATTTATCTATGCAGTTTTCATCGCTACTTCATAGATAAATAAGCAATGAATGAGAATATGTGTGTATGTGTGTGTTGGCGCTCTATAAGACAAAAAGTTTGAATCACCAAATTCACATACTGAAAAGTGTAAGTAAATGATCAACATGTATTGGAAAAAGGGAATTTTAGAACTCAAGAGGTCTAAAATGAGGAAATTTTTTATAATCTGGAGTTCATATTTTTTTTTTTTTGAAAATTATAAGTTCTTCTTTGCATACCAGAAAATAAAAAAGTAGATTTAATTTCATTGCCATTTTTTTGATTTTTTAATTAAATCACTAAAAATGAAATCGGTATCCTTACAAATTTACTGTCAATATAAAATCTATTACATAATTATGTTGCTTGCATTTTTAATTTATGATACGTTTTTTAAAAGATATGTTTTATTATTATTTTAAAAATTTTTTATAGGTATGTACTTTAAAAGAACAGGATGGCAGTGGGTCCAAGAAAAGACGATTTATTATTGATAAATTGATTAAGAACAGAAGAATATACTAAGAATTTTACAAGAATTAGAGAAGAATTTCAAACACACTAACCAACTATGGTCATGATCTTTATTTCAATGAAAGGTTTATATCTATTATGATATTCTGGATTCAAACCAACAAAATATTTATCAATAACAAGTTATAGATGAAATTTCAACTGTATTATATAGTGACTTTACACTTCATAATGTATTTGTAAGTCATGTAATGTCAAAATAGACAACAGAAAACGTCTAATAACACATTTCATTTAATACCAATTTAATACAAATACTAATTTAATACTAATTCATTATATGGCTATTTAAAAGTTCCTAAAGCGGTAGCTAAATTTTTTCTTTGTAGAAATAGCAACTAAAATCAGCCATCTTATCGATTCACTTTTCTGATGCATTTAATATCTTAGAAGACGTTGCTGAAAAAATTTATTCCGATATAATAAGAAAATAAGGATTATAATGAATTTATCAAATAAATAAATAAAATAAAAAAAGAAAGAAAGAAAAATTAAACTGTATAAAAAGAACCGATTCTTCATTTCTTACCTTTAAGCAATAGAAAAGAAACACATTATCCAAGCGAGATCTTGTTTCAACTTGATTATTCGACATGTCGTCTGTTTGTCTGTAAATTTGTTTGTTACATAATTGCGACCAAACCTGTTGTTCTGTCTTCTTCTACTACATATGAAGGTCTCTTGAAGTTATGAAACATGAGAAATTTTACTCTTTTGTGACATTTTAAGATGTTGACCGTTTTAATTTCTGTCATATTTGCCGAATAAAGGGTGAATTTGACTCTTTAATAAACTTGAATTGTGTTTGTGATGGCAAGAAATTTTTCGGTAATTACTTTAGTTCTAATAAAAACAACATTTAATTGTCATTTTGTGATTACTGGTAAATAGAATGACTTGTGTAAATAATTCACATTTGGGGAAAAAATAAACATTTATTAAACTTTCAAAGGCTGAGATAAAAAGCAGATATTTAGGTTATGAAAGAGCTTTTTTTAAACTGACGACTATTCTTAAAAGAGTTTCAACATTGTTGAAACCTTTATGAAAGTTTTTTTTTTCAAAAATTTAATGCCTCATTGCCACAATAGTATTTACAGTAATACCATCAATCTCTACAAGATTTTAAAGATTATTTAACGAGAAATACAATTCATGAAATTATATTCACTTAGCATTATTCTTTCTTTCAAGTTACATCAAAACATGATTAACGTCCACTTCTTCACATGAGATTTCACTATAAAAAGATTAAAATAAAATCTTCTATGCATATTTCAATGTATCATGCCAGAGCATCATTTCTGGAACGACCAAGCACCAGTTAAATTATATTTTTATTCATTTTAATTGTTTCATTGAATTAGTCACTTTAGTATTGCTAACGATCCAAAGAAAAACTTTGTCTCGCATTTACTGTTTAAGAAATATCACATTTCCAATTTATTTCATTTCACATAATCACGTGCTCAAAATGACATTTTTCTAGGTTTTATTTGCTGTAGTCATTAACTTTTTTTTTAATGAGAGCTTTTGTAAATAGAATGGCAACGCATAATTAAAAGCTGATTTTTTTGAGATGCTCGTGCAGATAATAAAATTTTTATTTTTCGCCTACGGATTTTTGCTGACGCCACAAACCTCATTCCCAAAATAACATCATATTCTGACATGATAACAACTAGAAAAAAGAAGCCTGCCTTGTTTCAGATAATAAGAAATTCTTTTTCTCCATTTGAATGTTTCTAATAAGTTCGAAAAGTCAATAAGGTGGTATCTTTGTAATTATTATTATTATTAGAAATCAGTAACTAACGTCATTGGTACAAAGAATCCAAATATTGGTTTCTGGACTTCCTTATTAGTGAGTAAACATTCACTTCGTTTTCGAATTGGTGAAAATTTCAC
Organism: Argiope argentata; assembly: GCA_026289955.1. Classification (NCBI taxonomy): domain Eukaryota; kingdom Metazoa; phylum Arthropoda; class Arachnida; order Araneae; family Araneidae; genus Argiope; species Argiope argentata. The sequence goes on from JAOUZG010020323.1 coordinate 928,249, forward strand.
TCACTATATCCGTGTCACAAAAATATTTGTCATTAATTCAAAGTAAAAATTAAATTTTGAAATCCTTCATTGATAAGTAAAATTTTATTAAAAATATTTATTCAGTTAACTGGAAGGAAATTTTAAGACATTATGAAATTATTTGGAAGTTCAGACGATTTTCGGAACTATCTCTGCTCAAAAATATTAGAAACGCTGAAAGAAAAGGCGAATGCTTTCAAACCTTGTATGACTCCAATGTGTGTTTTTTTTCAAACTTATAATGAAAGCACACAGTTTAAGAAATTCTGTAACAGAGCACGTGGTGAAAGCTTTATAAGCCAGATAGAATCCCTCTGATCTAAGTGCACTTTTGGTCTAATGGCCTTGTTACTCATTTACAAATCCTAAAATAGCATGTTCGAGCTTAGAGCAATACGCAACCTTTATAAACATATAATACGAGATGAAAAAAATAATTCAATACAAAATTTTAAGATGGCTTTTCTTTCACTTTTCTTACGTGAATCAATACAATATAACTCCTTATATTAGCAAATTATTTTCATCCATTCACACACATGCATGTACGACAGTGTGATCTCCGGAACTTGTATCGTGAACGAAAGTTTGCGTGCATTAGATCAAACTTAATCCAAGATTCTTAATGTATATTTTTCTATTGAACATTAAACCTCCTTTTGAGTGTTAAAATAGCCAAAAGTAAATTCTACGTTGAAGTCTGGAGTGGAACATAGATTAAATATCTTAGCTGTTATTTGACTATCTAACACACATTTTCTACCAAATGTTACATTCTTGCTATAACTATATTTTCTGAACCAATCTTTCGATTACGTTAAAGCTCTCTCACAATAAAACGCCTCTCTCTCAACTTTAATAATTTTTTCTTTAAATACAAATTGTATAACATATGTATGTATGACTAGAAATTAAATCATGCATGTATGTTTATAAATTAAATCATGCATTATTATAAACTAAATTCCAATTCGGTGTATGACAGAACTAATATGTCACCACTTATTTTAATAGCTAGTGTTAATAATATTGCTTACCTACAAATAAATTGTAAAAGTCATTTTAGAAAAGTTTAAAAAACAACTTTTAAAAATTAGTATGTAACCTTTGATTAATATTTAAAATATAGATGATTTTTACATTGAAAACCTATCAAATTTTGAGAATGAATCGCATTTGTAGAAAGTTATATTACATTACTTCATTGCAAAGAAATATGCAGCTAAAATCCATTCATCGGTATTTTATACTTATCATAAATATGCCCGAATATAACTTTATATAACTTTTTAACAAATATAACTTTATAATATAATTGCTATATATCGAATATAACTCTGCCGAATATAACGGCTATATATCGAATATAACTCTGCCGAATATAACTGCTATATATCGAATATAACTTGCAAATAATAACTTTAAAAGGATTTACAGATTTTAAAATTATTTCATGATTTTAAAGTGATTTAAAAATCACGATTTAAATACACATTACGAATAACGTGGGGGAAAAACCCATCAATGCAAATTTAGAAGCTTTACGTAATGAAACCATCATTTGGTAAACAGCAATTAATCAATTTAAATGAAGCATTGAAAGAGAAATATCCAGATTATGGTAGTATATGGCTAGGGTATTTTCCAGCTCAACAATGTTAATCTAAATTTTGACTGAGCAAAGAAAATATGAAACAAATTTGTTTTGCCCCAAATCAAGTCTTTTTTTTTCTTTTAAAGTTACAATTTTCGATTACAACTTTTTTTAAATTACAAAAAATTGGTTTGCTGACAGCATTGCATCTAAATGGTAAACAGAAAATTGGATTAATGTTGTAGTTGCTGAGAGACCTGAACTTGATTTAATATATCTATAATTTTTATAAGAAATAAGAAATTACTGGAAAGCAGGATTTCGAATAAATCTATCTTTAATTTGTATGTTATGGGTGCCAGATCTTGAATAAATCGATCTAATTTTTATAACAAACAAGTGTCCTTTTTTAACTCTAAAAATGATGGTGACATATCTATGAGCTCAATAATAATGATGAACTAGCTCAGAGAAATAAAAATCAATTGAACATTGTCAGTAAGAAATAAAGAAGAACGAAATCTAAAGAGCATTATCTTGTATTGATAAATTTCCTCCCGAATATAGAACAACAACGAGTCGGAAATAATGCATGAGGTATTTATTCCCTTTGTTTATTTCTTCAGACTACGTAACTACATCTCATCAAATGCAGAGCGAGAGAATGACAGCTAATGAGACAGCAGACGACTTCTGATTTTTCGTGGCGTAGTTTTGAGGGGGAAAAAAGTACTGCATATCTTTTAGACATACATGCATACCGGGTTAAAAAATCATTGCTATATGCAACAGTATGAAAATATTTCACGAAATTCTTTCTTCCGAACTGTTTCAGCAATTTGTAAATGCGTGGAAATGCAGAATATAAATCAGGCGAGAAAGAGTATAACATGTTAAAATTTATGTTTCTGGAATTCTTTTTTTTTCTTTTTCTTGATTTATTCATCTCTGCTGTAAATCGGATTTCGCTGGAAAAAAGGATTCGTTTTCTTATCTTCTGTCTCACATTTATTTTTATAGGATGAATAATGCATCTTTACTTGCCTTTGCAAAAGTGATTCTCAAGTTTGGGTGCACACCAAGAAGGGATAACGAAGCAACAAAAGGAGGAACAAAGATAAGAGGAGGGTCAAATACTCGAAGAAATGTATATCGAAATTAAAATAATAATAAAGAATCAAACTGTTGGTTCATTTCCTCCCCCCAAAAGTCGCTATTAACATACACAATTTATTTCATTTGAATTTTTCTGGATTCCACGTGAGAGACGGAACTATATTTGCTTTTAAAACTATCATAAAAGTAAATATAAAACAAAATGAGATCTACTATCGCAAATTTCAAGTTATCTTGTGAGAACATTATTATTTTTAAGTAATATTTTTCTAAATTAATTTAAGTTATTAACTTGTTTAACCCGGTTTGAAACAATAACAAGATTTCTCTATCGGCCTCTCTCTCTCTCTCTCTCTATATATATATATATATAGGTATATATCTAAAATTTCGTAATATTTATAAAAATAAACTATAAATTAAAGAATGCGAAATAATTAAGATAATTTTGAAATATGATAAAATTATTAAAATGATTAAGATAAATGAAATTTTTAAATGTTGTAATAGCAAAGGCTTTTAAAAAATGATTTTATTTGAATATTAGAGTTCCTTGACAGCAATGGTTTCCTTATAAAAGTCGAAATGTTCTCGAAAAAGAAAATTTTCCCGAAAGAATTTTTAAAATAGGAAAGATTTTTTAAAGTAAAAATTACATCTAAATGAAAATACAGTGAATTACAGCTTCGGGTACGAGGGGTTTACGCGATGACGTATAAATGTATAGAAATGAATAAATAATTGAAATTTCAAAAAGTAATTTTGGGTATTTAAAATTTAGTTCAAATAAAGAAGATTCATTTAAAAATGAAGATAGTAGACTCCCTTTTAAATGAAGTGGAGTTTTTAAGATAGTAGATAGTATAAATACATACTATTGAAAAAATTATTTTATTTTTGAGTTATGACTACAATTATGGTTCAATGTCAAGCATTGGTTCGAATCAATAATGTAAGAAAGGCGATTAAAATATAAATTCAGCTTATGGTGATATGTAGATTAACCACCTGAAAAAAGATTTATCCCTAAAGATCGCATGAGAAAGTCAGCAAAAATATTAGATTCACTTCTCTTAAATTCATTATTCATTCAGAGATATATATTTTTGCCAATTTTCATCTTAAATCTATTTTTAGATCTATTTTTTTCTAATGCCGTGTAAAGAAATCGCGATCTTCCTAAGTCTATAGTATTATGGCGAAAGAGGGTAACGCCCATATTAAAAAAACCTCCGAGATTTGTTTGGAAAGATCACTCTCCATACTATTTTTAGGATGATATTCAATAAGGCCTGAATAAAAGTGTTTTTCTAAAGGACTTTTGTTATATATTTAGCAAATGATTTTTTTATGTCTTCGTTGTACCTAAATAAAAGAAGGACCTGCTCTTTATTCGAGAATTGGACATAATACGTAGATTGCTTTTACATTCATCGTTTTAAGCAATCGATTGTACCAAATCGGTTTGCTTTCTACAAATTTATATCTATATTCTCAAATAGTCATATGAAGTTTCATATTTGACTATATTTGACTATTTGACATTTAAGATATATTTATATATTTAATGTTCTACCGAGATATTAAGCATTCTTGTTGGCACTAGCAATCTTTTTCTTTCGTAGAATAAATATTTTAGATTTTATTTTCTCAAAACAGTCTATTCTCAAAATTGTCTTCTATATTTCTCAAAATAATCTTTTTCATGCTTTCAATTTTTTTTTGTTGAATGTATTAAAGTCAATGCAAAGTAAGCGGGAGACGAAATGCTCAGATTTATTACTGTTTACATTTACAATTAAGCAAGGGTGTGGCCGGCTTGCTGGCACAGAGGTAGCGCGTCTGCCTCGTGTTCTGGAGGTCCCGGGTTCGAGTCCCGGTTCGGGCATGATTGTTCCTTTGTGTGCTATCTGTGAGATGTGTGAATGTGCCCCCCTTGTAAAAAGGGGCTGTGCAAGCGTATGTGTGTGTGTTTCATCTTCATATGAGCTAGAAGTCAGACTTCTGCCCTTGGGTGCTCAGGGGTTCATACCCTCAGAAGCTGCTGCACCCCTCTTTCCGCGGTAAAAAGTGGACACGACATCATCATCAGCAGCAGCAGCAAGGGTGTGATCAAATATTTGAATATTTTAATAATTTAATTAGCATATTTGTTGATATATTTATATATGTAATGTTCTACAGAGATATTAAGTACTCTAGTTGACACTAGCATCCTCTTATTTCGTAGAATAAATATTTTAGTTTTTATTTTCTCAAAATAGTCTTCTATTTTCTCAAATAGTCTCTCCTTAAAATTGTCTTCTATTTTCTCAAAATAGTCTATTCTCAAAATTACTTCCATTTTCTCAAAATAGTCTATTCTAAAAATTACTTCCATTTTCTCAAAATAGTCTGATTCATGCTTTCAATTATTTTTTGTTGATTGTAGTGAAGTCAATACAAACTAAGCAGGAGACGAAATGCTCAGATTCATTACTGTTTACATTTACCTCCAATTAAGCGAGGGTGTGAAAAAATATTACAATATTTTAATACTTTAATTAGCATATTTGTTGATATATTTATATATGTAATGTTCTACAAAGATATTAAGTACTCTAGTTGACACTAGCAACCTCTTCTTTCGTAGAATAAATATTTTAGATTTTATTTTCTCAAAATAGTCTATTCTCAAAATTGTCTTCTATTTTCTCAAAATAGTATGATTCATGCTTTCAATTATTTTTTTTTGTTGAATGTTTTAAAGTCAATGCAGACTAAGCAGGAGACGAAATGCTTAGATTTATTACTGTTTATTTTTACCTCCAATTAAGCAAGGCTGTGATCAAATATTACAATATTTTAAGAATTTAATTAGCATAATTTTTGAGTCCACTACTTTTTCTTATCCACTACTAATGCAGTCCACTACTTTTTTTTATTGAGCTACAGACAGTCACAATTTGATTGAAAATGATTGTTAAATCTATGCAAATCTATAAATTAACATCCATACACTTTTACTCGAATTCTTTTTAATTGCACTTGTTATCGTTAATAAAGAAAAAATAATAAGTTATTTATTTACAGTAAGTGTGTTACGAGCGGTATTGGCAAAGATTACACATATATTTTTTGAGTATTGTTATAAAACGCTGCCTCCTCTTTTCAAGTGGGAAAAAAGAGCTTTATTGTCGAGATTTTTCAAGTATAGATTAGTGGGATGGAGTGTTTTTTCTGTTTGCCCTTGAACTTAACTGAAAGGCCCCGATCAAGAGAAAATAATATGCACAAGACGTCTACTGGGTGGAGCTAGAGCTACCTTTTACTGCTCGAATAACAAAGTAGTGTGTATATCTAAACTCGCCTTGGCAACTTTTTTTGCCGCCGAAGGTCTTCCGAAATTAACCCTTTTACAATAACTCTTTCATTTATCCCTGCAGTAACGCTAATATCCCCTATCTTTTCGATCAAAACCCTTTTAATTTTTTTTCTGTTTTCTTCGCATCGTTATCGTTTTTATCTTGACCTAAATCTTTGAATTAAAAAAAAAAGAAACTCTACTACTCAATTGCTGAAACTTATGGGTTAAATTGTAAATAAACTTTGACAAGTGGACGAAAACTCACTTTTCCCCCTCTCTATCTCCTTTTTTAATAAGTTTTTTTTGTATCTATGTCATAACTTGATCTGTTAGAAGAAATGAGATTAATTAGAATAAAATTTTTCCCCATCTTTATTTTCGAATGAAAAAGGAAGAAGAAAAGAGTCTTAATCCATTCACTACCGAAGCCTCAGGGAAAATAAATCCGTCACCACATGTCAGATGCATTTATCTTGAAAAAGAAGGAGGGGAAAAAAGGGAAAATAAAAAAAATTCTGAAAAAAGGAGAAATAAATTAAAAATCCTTTTTTAAAATGAATTGCATGTTATTGATGATCATTAAATGAATGAATTGGTCATTTTAAAACGTTCGTCAATATCATCGACGTCAAACGTCGTTTTTAATATCATACTAATAATTTTTATCGATTAGCTGGTTTGGTTGGGATATTGGTTAAATTTAATTTCTGTTATTTAGTCTATGATTCCGTTAAATAGTCTTATTTTAAAGCCACGTTATTTAAGTTTTCTCACTTAATTTCTGTTTATTCGTTGCATGAATTTTTCCAATGGAGGCAGTCTCAAACATCATATAGCTTTTAAAAAACGTAGTTCTACGCTTCGTCTATTTACTAAATTTCGCCTTTTTATTTGTTTTATAAACTAAACAAACATTAAATATGATTACTCTTATTATATTTTCAAGAATGGAAGAAAATCACGTGATAAAATAAATGATGAAATAATCAAAACGATTTAATTTCAGGATAGCAATATAATCTGTTATTCGAATTTCAACAAAAAAAATGAAAAAATTCAGGAAAAATTTGCTATCAATAAAAATACCTTTTAAAATTTTAGAACGATTTAAAATTAAAATTTTTACCATAAAATGTGCAGAAATTATCCCAGAGGAATTTCAAAATTCTCTTAATTTTTAATTAATTAGCATGTTAAAAAATAGAATTGAGATGGACATTTTAACCTTTCAAAATATGTATATCGAGTACGTGCAATGAAAATGAAACACATATGTGGATTATGCCGTTATTTATGGAATTTACTTTATAGAATACTGACTTATTATTTCAACCAGTTTAATTTGTCCATTCGTTGAATTCCGTTGCCTCTTAAGATTATTTGTTCTTAATATTCAACAATTATATTTGAATTCTGCTGAAACTTATTCAATACCACAAAGCGTGAAAAAATAAACGGGTTAATAACTCGCCTCACAGACTATGCGTATCCACAGAGATAAACTTGAAATTGATCAGAACTGCTTTCAAAAACCAGCTATAGTTATATGCAATGAACGCAATGTTTTTCACTGAGATAACAGCAAATATATATAAGAATACAGTTTTACTAACTATTTATACTTTGTTCCTAACAAAATAAAAGTATATCAAACTGTTTTCAATGAATTCTAATAAATTTTTCATGGAGATATTCCTTCAAAGCCTTTTACTCCCTAATTCTTTATGCCATGAGCATACACGAGGGACATTCAGCCAATCGATTTTGCTTCCCTAAATGTAAAACATTACGTGACGGGGGAAAAATGAGATTGAAAAATTAATAATTTCCCATTTACTTTAATAATGGAGTTTAATAGTAACTAGTTAATACACTCAGCATTCATCGTAACTAAAATTTTTTCATACATAATATTTTTAATACAAATAGTATCTTTGTAAAAAATTTGTAAACATACATAATCCTTTTCAAGATATATGAGTAAGATAAAAAAAAGAAAGAAAAAAGAATGTGAAAGTGGTTCAAATATTTAAAGTTGCTCATCAAAGAAGTACCTATAAATCCCTTTAATTTAATATCATTGACTTTAAATTCTTCTAAGAATTTATTATAATTTAAAGATCGATTCAAATAATAATCAAAGAACAATTCAACAAACGCAAAATAGAAATTGTTATTAACAGAAAGGTAAATAGGTATGGCAATTTAAATACAAATTTTTTTTTAAATCTAAATAACTTTTTTTGTAGTCTCTGAGAAAAAAAATAAAGAATTAAATGTTTGGTTGATTTCCTTCAGCCTGAAGTCTCTATTCCCATACAGGATTTATTTGATTTACTCACGTTTATTTCATTTGCCCTTTTCTGGATTCTACGTGAGTGGCTGAATTATAATTACTTTTAAAACTATGAAAAAAAAAAGTGGTTCAAATATTTAAAGTTGCTCATCAAAGAAGTACCTATAA
>JAOUZG010020326.1:5246-32434 GCA_026289955.1 Argiope argentata
GAATCAAACTATAAGTATTTGTAATAAACTAAAGTTTTAAGCTTTTTTATGGAAAGAGTGCTACAGGAGGAAAAACATGCGGAGACAGATTAGACATAAACTTGCCAAAAGAAGTACTTTATTTATTATTATTCATCGAAAACCATTGAAAGAAAAGATCATTAATTCTCTGAAAATGTTTAGAATTTTTCTGAATGAGAAGAACCAAGAATAATTGCTCTTAAAAATAAAAGTGCCCAACAATTAAATTATAAGTAATTGCAAGTTTGACATGATTTAAAATATTGTGGATGTAATGACAGTTATTTATCGTGTATTTCTTAAAACTCTTTTCGAGAGTAGAATCAATTTATTCTGAAATATAAACCATATGAAACAGATGTGATTTACAAAATAAGTCCCACAATGAAGTAAGACACTGATAAACTTTTGTACCCGTTACTGAATGCAAGTCTTATATTTAAAATTTGTTAAAATACTGGTCGTATACAATTCAAATGGTTTTTAAAATAATTCCTTTCTTAAATTATTAGAAATTACAAATATAATCCAATTATAATATATAACTGAATAATATAATTCAATGCAATAATAAATTATTGGTATGCCACTGAGCGTCCTGGGCTTTCCTTGCTCAGCACTTGCTCGAGACTTACCCAGACTACCTCGTCTAGACTAATGTCTGGCCATATTATGAGTTTGACCTTCAGTGGGAAAAGGAAAAGTTACATTACCACTGTTCGACTACCGCTTCCTCTTCCCACACCATCGATTGTATTGATACCTCCGTGAAGCAACTAATGGACTTGAATGGGAGGGTTTTTTCTCTTAAGGTGCGACATGGTCTCTTGGGTTTGGTTTAGATGTCTAGGCCAAGGGGATTAGAAAGAACAACATATAATTCAATGATGACAGATATATGAGCTATTGAAGAGAATTGTAATTGTCTAGTAAAATGATAGATAGATATTTAATGAATATATGAGGAATAGATATTTACAGCTTTAGGAGTAATGAAAAATTAATAAATGAGTCACGTTTACATAATAATATTACACATTACTAGATATAATTCTGAAATTTAATAAAATATGCTTAAAACAATGTCAGAAAATCTAATATTCGAAAACTATAAAATCAACCACCACCCTTTCATAGCTTAAAGTAAAGTAAATAATTGAATAAAAAATTTATCTAAAGTACATTTATCTTATTCGGTAGAAGGTAAGCAAATTATGAATGAAAGTAAATTACTTTATGAATTGATAAAATCGTGGAATAGGTTGATTTAAAGTTCAGCACTGTTACAAGCCAAATTAAAAAAAAATTCTTGAAATTCCGGAAAAATTGAATAACAACAATATATATTATTGAAAAAGTAATTTTTGGAATTTTAAGGTGGCATAAAAATTGTTTTTGTGAGGCAATATGATCAAAAGTTTCAGAAAAAAAAAGAAATGCATAATTTTTTATTAAATAAAAGTTTTGAAAATCGTTTCGAGATGAGTATTCCATCTCTAAAAGAATGTTTGTATGAATTTAACTCTAAGGTAAATTGTTGACTACAGACAGATTAATTGCTGGGCGCATATTCGATTTTAGAATTAGCACCATTTCACAATATCCATTTAATATGATCAACTGTTTCACTGAGGCATTATAAAAACATTCTCAATATTATTTGAAAAATTGTTGAATCATTTTAAAAGTTCTTAATCAAATTTCTTTGACAATATGATCTGCCATTTTTTTTTGTGTGTGTGTGTTTCGTTATATTTTTTGACAACTTACTAGTTTATCATTTGAATAGCATAAAATAACAATGATAAGAAACTGAGGTTGTTGAAGCTTATTATTATTATTAGATATTTGAAAAGTCGTTTCGGTGCAATTTTTGATACATCAGTAAAATACATAAGAAATACTCATTTCCACTATTCACTGATTAAAAAATTTAAGAAAAAAATGTGCGAAATTCAGTATATTCAGTGAAACAAATTCATAAACATTCAATACAACGGCAAAATTCTGCAATTATTTACTATTCATAAAAACTCTAAAATATTAATGGAATAGAATACATTCATTTACATACAGTTATACATTTACCAGACAAGAAAGCAGAAGGGCCGACTTCCTGGCATATGGTTTGTGCGTCTTCCTCTAGAGCTGAGCGTACTGGATTCGAGTCCCGGTTCGAGCATGGTTGTTTTTCTGTGTTCTATTAGTAATGTGTATGAATATGCCCCCCTGTAAAAAGGAGTTGTGCAAACGATTGTTATGAGTGAGTGGCAAAGTTGTACTTTTGGCCCTAATTAGCTCTTCTTCAAAACAAGAGACGCTCCTTTCGGCTTAAAATTCACTGATTCCTCGGAGAAGCTTGTCCTTGGCAAGTGTTACTAATAACAACAGTAACAGAAAGAAAAAGTATTATATCCCTTACTTTACTCTAATCTTCGAATGCCAAAAAGTACTCTTTTCAGAATTATTTGCCATGTATTCAAATGACGCTAACACCCTATTAGTACGTATATGGAGTAATAGAATTTTTGTATTTTAATTTGAGTAAGTTCGACTACATGTACCTTTGTGTATTGAAAACCAAACAATGAAATTAAAAACAAATGCGTTATACTTTTGATTGTATAATAAGCATGATGACAAAGGTGAAACCTCTACTGGGTTTATACATAACACCGCTTCATGCCCCTGCAACTATAACCACCTGGTTATTTAAACAGTGTAATGGGCATGAAGTGGAAGATATAATGAAAGTGACTGTTGTTAAGCGTCACACAATTATCGGTTAGAATTTCATAATAATAGCGGATTTTAGTTTTGAAGTAAAGAAAGCTGGAGGCAGTGAGCTGTTTGGAATTTAAATGGAAAGTGGCTTTGTCTAATTAAGCTAGCTATTGGATTTGTTTGAAATTACAAATTTCTGAGAAATATTCTAAAAATACAAAAGAAAAATTTAGTAACGAGGACAGAAACAATAATAAAAAAGAAAAACAGAAAAAATAAAAAAAATGGTTTGTACAAACACGAAAATAACAGAAAAAAAGGTATGGATTTGTAGAGCTACTATTATAGATAATGTTCTTAAAATTTAAACAAATCTCTGTTTTCTTCAATGTGGCGAATCATTCTTCGAATTTTCAACCTGGATCCTTGGGAAGAGACAACACTACGGAACCAAGCCAGTTCTAGTTCAGGTGTTGGCTTAATCATATGGAAGGAGGAAGTCAGCAAACATTCTGTTGTGTAGTGGATCGGCTTAGCATCAAGATTTCCGCAAGGGCAGGAAGCATAAGGGATACTGAGTTTATCCAAGCTACTTTCTTTTTATCAATAGAATTCATCTAGGAGGGTCCTCAAAATATTTCATCGCCTGTGGCTTCCTATTATCCAAATCTTCCACTGCGGGTTAGTAACAAAGCAAAGGAATAAAAACAGACGGGAGCAAGTTAACGATTTTAAAAGTGTAATATTTTTGATAATATGCCACTGGGCTGATCGCAGCACTTGGAGATAACTAGAAATGACTCAACCCATAGAAATATCTGTCCACCCATGCTCTATGCTATCTATAGTGATATAGCACTATCTACATCTCTAGAAGTAGAAATAAAATAATAAAATGCTTTTTCTTGCAAAAATGAAGAAAAATGAAAATAAACAAAAATTGCATTAATCACTTCTTCATTTTGTAATATTATATTTCTTTAGTAAAAATTTTCACAGTTTTTAGTTTTCTCTATATCATCAATTGTTTTTAATTATCTTTGCAACTAAAAAGGGACTCTTCTTTAGCTTTGGAAATAAAAAAAAAAGATATCAAGTCATTAAAATTTAATTTGGGTTCAGAAACAATCTTTAAGCTATCAAAAATGAAGCCCTCAAAATTTGTTTATAACCCCAGGAAAAGTTTATTTATGAATCCTATTTTGTAACTACGTTTTCTTTTCCTAAATAGTTTCAATAATTCCAAACTACTTATTATATATAAATTTAATAAGATCCTTTTACTGAATATAAATTCGTCAGTACTACTATAAACTCCAGATGTAGAAAACTCATTCAAGAATGCCATCAATAATTCCAAACTACTTATGATATATAAATTTAATAAGATCTTCAATTTAACCTTTGACTGAATATAAATTCATCTGTGACTGCTATTAACTCCAGATGTAGAAAACTCATTAACGAATGCCATCACTTTGATGATTAGCCATAAAGTTCTGTGTAAGTTATTGTATTTTTGACTGATGTATTTATTCTAAAGCTCCCAAGTGGATGTCGAAACAAGCTAAACATCGAGTACAACGAAAAATTTATTGCACTCTAGAAGATTCTTATGCGCTCTCTAATGTAAACCGTTATTTCATTTTCCTTTGGCAGAAAAACTACTTATGATATATAAATTTAATAAGATCTTCAATTTAACCTTTGACTGAATATAAATTCGTCAGTAACTACTATAAACACCAGATGTAGAAAACTCATTCAAGAATGCCATCACTTTGATGATTAGCCACAAAGTTCTGTGTAAATTATTGCATTTTTGACTGGTATATTTATTCTAAAGTTCCCAAGTGGATGTCGAAACACGCTGAACATCGAGCACAACGAAAAATTTATTGCGCTCAGGAAGATTCTTTTGCGCTCTCTAATGTAAACCGTTATTTTATTTTACTTTGGCAGAAAAACGATTCACCCTCTTTCCCGACGAGTGCTTCCTTTTCAACTCTCCGTAGTTTATTGGTGTTGCGTTTCGTATGTTTCAACACTTCACTATTCATCCACTAGGAAATCCATTTGCAGCTGCGTTTTTGGTCTTTTGATACTTCAGAAACTCGATCTTTCCCCTCGTATTATTTAATGTGCATTCCTTCGCTAAATTTATGGTCACTTTCTTGTTCAGTTTGGAATTCACGATACTTAAGTTTGAAATTTATGATACTTAATACCAAAATTATTTACATTACGAGGATAAATAATCCATTAACTTAAGTGACCAGATTTTCTTATCTTCAGATACCATATGTTCTAAATATGGAAGGTAGTGCCAAAAGAGGCATTAAAAATCTTTACACATTAAAAAAAATTAAAATTATAATCTTTTTAAATGATAGTCTTTTTTAAATTTAATTATTTAAAAAAAAAGCTAATCCCTGACATTTTATTCAAAATCAGATCAAATACGAGATATTTTAAATCTTTTTTGAATATCTAGCATTATTTTAAAGAAATTGGGAAGAAACAAAAATTATGAGGGGAAAATTCAAGGTCCTTTTTAGAGGTTATAATGTATTTAAAATGTGTTTAAATTTCCAATTACTTCCAGTCAAAAAATATATGTCACATAATTTTTCTGGCCTCCATACTTAAAAAAATATTAAAAATAATAAATCAATTATAAGAATAATTTAAATATTTGTTTTTAAGGGAGAGGGAAACAAGAATATAACATTTAGTAAGAGCATACCGGGACAAGTTGACAATGGTAATAGTTAAATTTTTTTAAATAAATTCAGTTTTGTTTGCATATCATTTTCTTTGATTGTGTTATTAGAATACTTTTTTTTTTACATGTCGTTAAATATTTGGTATTCAAGAAGTTTCTAAGATATATATGACAAAAAAAATGTCTGGTTAAAACAAAATCAAGTCCATCCGTCGAAAATATATCAGAACATACTGCTCATGCTTGAATTTTCTACGCCAACTGAGGCAACGCAAATGTGTGAATTTTCTACGCGATTTGGGGTAACACAATACAGATTGAATTTTTTCAATTCCCTATATTCTGCTTTATTTTAATTCAAAAGTACTTCAAAATGGATGCGAAAAATCGATTACTTAACAATGTTTAATTTTAAATGCAGCAAACACTAAGAAAATAAACAGAATCGTTTGAAATAAACGGTCGAAAACATGTTATACCTAACCTCTTTAGTGTGGGAAAGCAAACAAACTGAAGTCTTACTCATTTGGCGGTGGGGGAATGGAAGATTTTTGGTGGGAAAGTTAGTTTTTAATTAATTAATAAAAAATTTACCAAAATTAATGAATTAATATTTGAAAAAACTGTATTAACACCAAATGTCATCCACTCAAGTTCAAATACATTTTTTTTAACTTGTAGTGGATGAATGAAAAGTGTTTTATTAAACATTGAAAATTTGAACATACATATATATAGGGACAGAGTGAACTAATAGTAGGAATTGAAAAATAAGCCTGATGATAAAGTGAAAAGCTCAAAAAAGTATAGTTTAAATTTCTATTTCGACGTCACTATATATATATCCAGGAGGAATCTAAAAATATATCAACGCCTGTGGCTTCATATTGGCAAAATCCGCCACTGTACTCGAAACCGGTTTTTGACCTTCAAAATGAACTCACGCAAATCAAAAATCCGCCCCGAAATTGAACGAATCATTTTCAATTTGGATGATGAAATGTTACATCGTTGCTGCGGAACGGCGGAGATACCACTTTTTCTGAATTTAAATTCGCAATAGGCACAAAATGATACCTATGGTAATACGAATTCATTAAAAACTTTTTGGTTTAAAATATGTAAAAAAATTGTAATGTTTGTATGAGTTATTTCCTATAGCTAATAACTTACCAAATTTCTTTCATTTTCACCCATTTTAAATTTTAATTTTGAAAGCATCCATTTAACAAATGGGTGGAGGGGGGAGATTTTTAATTGAAATTCTAGTTCTTAAAAAATATATATTCTAATGAAATAATAATGATGATAATGTGTAAAAAAACAGGCTATTCAACGAATAAAAGAATAATTCATCATATTTAAATAATTCTATCAGCTTTATAAAATTTTTGAAACTGCATGGCAGTATTTAATGATAAAAATATTATAAATTTAAAAATATTTTTAAATGAAGTTAAAATTTTTCAAAACATAATCCAGTCTTTTCTCAAAGAATGGGGAGGGGGGTAAGGTCCTTGAGTATTACGATTTCAAGTTCGAGATCCGGTTCTACCGAAGAACCGTCATGTAAAGGGGGCCAGTTGCATGTTAAATCTGTCAGGGCCAAACGTCCTCCCGCTGGCGTGGAGTGTTGTGAGAGGAGGAAGGGGTGCCAGCTCAGATGTCGTCCTCGTAATTTGAGCATGGTTCAAAATTACGAGGTCCGTCCTAAAATAGTCCTCATGTTTCTTTACAACGTGACGTTAATATAACTAAACCAAAACAAACCAAAAACAAAGAAGTGGGAAGTGTCCTCTTTGGGGCTCAATTCAAAACTTTTGATTTGATCTGAATACTAAAGTACTAAATACTTGAAAACCAGTTTCCTCTGAAGTAAGAATGATTTACACTCAACCAGTGTCGGTTTAAACTTTCAAGGGGCTTTATTTTCAAGGACAAACATTGGATGCTCCTTTTCCCCTCTCTGATTTCCAAAACTTAATGTTTTTATTAATTTAATCTAACCTCGATATATGTAGTATTAAGTATAAATTTTGATTTGCTACTGAAATAGAATAATAGTAATAATAATGTGTAATTTGACTGCGAATCAATTTCAGCAGAGTCGGTTTCGAGTTGTTAGTTTTAGAATTGGTGTCTTGAAGAAAAAAAAAATGTCAATTCACAAATAAACATTTATATTCTTTATAAATTTCATAACAATCTTTTTTTCTTATGAATCCAGCATTAGCTACAAGTAAAATATACCTTTTTCTTTTTAGTAAGAAAATATCATATTCTTTTTCATCATTTACCTTCCAAAAAGAGAAAAAACTTCTTGTGAAGTTCTGTTAAGTTTTAGAATCTTAGTTCGCATTCAATTGTTAGTTAACTGAAAAAAAAAAAAAACTGCTATGATAATAATAATAAATAAATAAATAATCCAGTTTTTATGAATCTACTTTCTAATAACATTTTTCAATTAAGCATTAAAGTTAAATTGCTGATCATGTTATATCTGCATTTGTACAAAATGAAAATTTGTTTTAATTCAAAGCTCTAGTTATGATAGTACAATTCGTTTAATACTTGGATGGATGGAAGAATTTATCTCAAAAGTAACACCGAAAAGTATAAACCATCTCCAGAAGAGAAAATGAAAGAGTGAAGAAAATACAAACTCAAAAAAGCAATGAAAGATTGAGTAAAACGCATTTAAAAGTTACCATAGTGAGTGAGCTCTTTGTTTTAGAGTTGTTAAATGCTATATCCGCCTCATGTACAGAGCGGCATACAGTAATATGTACAGTATGCCGTACATATTGTTCTACATTCTTGCTACCAAGGTTTCCATAAAAATGCAAATATTTTCATACCACAGGGATCTCAAGACCGAAAAACTGCTCACCAGGACGAGAAAGTTCGTTAAGGACCTTTTCAAAGCTTTGTGTCTCTCTGAGTGAAGGGGGGGGGAGGGTAGACAAACTCAACCATCTTCATGAAAAAAAAGATAATTACTATCGATTATTCCAGGATCTATCATGATAAACATGAAGAAACATTCTTGTAGCTTCTAGATTTATACTTGTTCTATGCCAGCTTTTTCTGGAACGCATGATAAATTGTTATGTTCTTATTTTCAAAGAAAGAAGAAAAAAAATGGAAAGAATTACTTCTAAATTTCTCGCTATTCGGTAAAGGTATACCATTCCAAATTACAAATATTTAAGGATTTGATGAATGAAAAGAAGTGCAAATAATTTTTTCATTGATAATCATAAAGGGTTTTTTTTTTCATTAGATTGTGTGATGTGTACATGAGTATATGCATTTACAATTGTTTTTTTTATCACTTTTATGTTTTTCTAACACTTCAACATTTTAACACTAACAGCTGTTCAGATTTTTTTAAAAACTTTTTTTAAGAAAATAAAAACAATAGTGCTATTTAGTGTTCTATTTTTTTTTTTTTGTAAAGATATAGACATTTTTAATCGTAAATTTTACAGAAAAAAAATGACATAGTTAAGTTTAGTGACTTTAATTAGTGAAAAGTGTCTTCACTAGTTCAGTTAATTAAATCAAAATGTCATTACCTTTTTTTATTTATGTATTATAAATATATGACTAAATTTTTTATGTAATTTCTAATAATTTAATAAATGCGATTACTTTAATAACTGTTTGAAGCATGTTTGGCAAATATCTCATCAAACACACACACGCAAGCACACACGCACTCACACCAAGAATGTAACCATTTTAAAAAAGTTTTACAGTATTTAGAAGCCACCTGTAGACGAAATGCGCTTTAGGCAACTCGTAAAGAATCGAAATACTGCAGTAACAATTATAAGTGGTTTCGTTATTTCTGAATATTTAAAAAAGAAGAAAAAACTTATTTGTAAATAAATATAGTTATGCAAAAAATTTTATTTGCACAAATTTTGATAAAGAGAAAATATTTTTAAAAAGCAAACAATGCAGTTGTTCTCATATATCTATTTTAACCTATGCCCTCTCTCTCCTGTAGCTACTGCTGTCTTGTGAACACAAAGTTCTAATTTACGATTCAGCTGATAATATGTATGATTATTATTTACTGTATGTAATAAAGTTGCATTCAGTTTCCAGAAATTTTACGATCAGTTTATTTATTTGGATTTAAATAGCATATAAGAGAAGAGAAATTTCAAAATGAACTTTTCTTTGTCCTTTACTCATTGTAAGAAAGACGAACATCATGTAGAAGTTGAAGGTTTTTATAAGCATGTACTAGTTGCTCACAGTTTCACAAGTAAGGTAAGTAGAGATTATTATCCTCCTGGTGTAAAATAAAGTACACAATAAAGCCGAAATGTAGCATTATAAACACATCTTGAATTGTAACATTGTTGCAGTGAATTTACTACTACAATAAACATGCACTATAACTCGTCAAAATATAAAGAATCTAAAATTTTAGTAATTTAAAGATATTTCAGTTTGAAATGCCTTTTAAAATACATTTTCATATTCTGTAAAACAAGAAAAAAAAAATGCATTCTGAGTATTAACATAAATTTTATTTTTAAGCTAACTAATGCCTTACAGAATAAAATAGCGAACTTTTTGCGTAGGTCCCACCACCCTTTCTTTTAATTATTAATATTTTTTTTCAATAATTGACAAAATTTTAAGTTCTGAAAAGCTACTTAACGTTAATATTGGATCCATCTGATTTTATTGGGGAAAGGAGTTTTAAATTTTAAAATAAATTAGTTTTTAAATAATCTTTTTGTAGATTTATATCACTTTTTTTGTGAAATTCGAAACCGAAATGGGCAGTCTGACCAAAAACTATTAGAAAATTTTTAAATAACTTTAAGTTAGCAAGATTCCTTTAAAAGAAATAAAAGTTTTGTATTAGTATATATATATATTTCTCTTTTCTGTAAATTAACCTTTGTGAATTATTTTAATGGATTTGAAATAAAAGAAATTTGCATAAATAGAATTTACCAAACCACATTCGAAATTCAAATACAATTAAAAAGATTTTAAAAGATTGAGAAATTTTGATTTAAAATTTAAAATAAGATCTGATTGGAAAAACTTCCAATAATTCCTGAAGCGACTGCAAGAAGAAATAATGAATTTCCTAAAGGGAAAATATGTAGTCTGAATTATGTATGATATACTAATAGTTATTAGAACTATGTGTGATATAAGTTATCTGGTTATAAATTATAATTGGTCTCGAGTGGTGTTCTACGATGTATTAAGCCTAAGTGCATTGTTAACTCGTTCATCCTATCATATAGTTAAATTTTTTAAATAAGAAGCTTAAAAGCTTCTTTCTTATATGTTTTGTTTTGAAAGAAGATCATAAGTTTTGTTGTCTTTAATTTTAAATTTTGAGAGAAGTATAACATTAGTGATAAAAAGTTTATCACTAGTTCGTTCAAAGACCGAGAAACTACTCTTAATATTGTATCAGTGAACACATTACTCAAAAGGTCAAAAGGGGTGAAATAATCTGGGACAATACTGTGTGTAGGCAAACTCATGCCTTAAATGAATGAATGTTTGTTACATTTCACTAGGTAATTGAGAAATTTTTTGCGTAATTTTGATTAACAAAATAAGTAATTAATTTGAATAAGTTACCAAAATACACATTTTTGAGCTTAGTTGAATTACATCAAAACATTGGGGAAAATTATATTGAGTGGGCATTTAGTTATATGAATTAAGGAATGATTTTTTTCAATGTTTACATGGAAGTTAAAAAAAATTCAGCATGAAAAAAAAATCGTATTACCATTTTTTCTATTCCTGACTATTTCAAAGCAAAACAACACATAAAAATAATTTTTTTTTTCTTTTATCTAACCTTTAAATTCTTGCCGGTTGTCAATTTGCTGCCCATCGAGAGAAAATTATGGTTCTCGCTCAGTATACAAGCTTAGTAATTGTCAATAAAAAGGATTTAAATTTAAACTTCTGTTAAATAAATAAGTTAGAAAAGAAAGGCGTGACCCTCTAATGATTCCTTAGAGTTGCATATCTACAACACCAAGAACGCGATTTCCCTTTTTTTACCTTTTTTTTAAAAATCTTTTTCCAGTTTTTATTTCTTTTTTAATTTTAGTTTCAGACTAAACTATTTTGTGAATTATATTAGATGATATGAATTCAAATCAATCAATTGATTAATCCCACTTTTGACCATAATTTTAGAGGAAAAATTGGAAATTACAAATGGTGGTTGAGTTGCAGACATTGACGCTGATATAGAATGACAGAATCCGTAAAATTCAAGAGACTCTCAACCTTAGAGGAGTAGAAACAACCTGAAGCTTTAGAATTATGAGAGCACGTTTACTGGAGGACAAGTTTTAAAGTTATCGAGTTAAATTTTTACTTTTTTTTTAAACTAAAATATTGATCAACTTTCATTATAACATATATGAATTGTCAATGTGAAAAATGTAACTACGTTTCGCGTCTGAATAAAAGAATTAAACACATTTGGGCAAAACATAAAATCTTCAAATGTATATTGAAACCTTTCATAAATCAAGAATTTCCTAAATATGAATATATCCACAAACGCTTGTTAAGCCTTATAATATTGTATTAGTAGGTTTTTCTCCTTTTTTTACAGAATTTCCAGCAGCATATAATGGCATCTCAGGAGAAACAAAGGAATGTTGATATTTTCACCATTCCTCCCGAATCGGCAGGACAAAAGATACCAGAAGCCAACCACTTGTTTTGGCACATCGACAAAGAAATGATTCGGTTTAAAATGCACTTCTTCTTGTTCGAAGCTTGTAAGTATAATAATAAATGAAATTTTGATATAAAAAGGTATTTAAGAATAGAATCCATCTCGAGGCTTACAATTCAGTCAGTTATAACAGTAAGCAATCTTTTATTAAATGCATTGCAAAAAAGAAAAAAAAATCATGGATGTTGAGGGAAGAAAAAACATTTGCTTTCTGAATAGCATTTATCCTTCTTTTTTCTAACAAACTTTATCTGGGGTGAGAAAGCATACGTATTGTATATTGTTTTACAACCACAACAAAAAGATAAACGAATTGATAATCAAATTACTTTTGTTAATAAATTCAAGGGATGTTCAGAGGAAATGGTTCGAAACGACACTGTGGGTATAAATAAAGTCCTTATTCAAAGTATGCACCATAGGCCTCAGCACAAAAATTCTCCTATTAGGGAGCTGAAGGATTCCTTGTTCCCAGAATTCCAGTGGCCATGACAAGACTCAGTACTTCACAGCATCCTTGAGTTCGCCATTCGAGTTGAGGATGTTTTTTCGGGGAACCAAACACTTCAAAATCGCAGGGTAACATGTGCGGGCTGTAGGACAGATGGTCGAGCTAACCCCACCACTTAAATGTGGCTATTTACGTGTGTGCGACAACGCAGACTTATGGACGAGCGTTATCATGGAGCAGAATTACACACTCCGTGAGTAGCCTTTGTTCTTGATGGACCTTGTTCTTGGTGGATAGTTTTCGGAGTGTCTCACAGTCCTCATCTAAGTTAATGGTTCTTCGGCACTCTAGGAATTTAAATGTTGAATTACTCTTGGACGACGCTCTTTATAAGAGCATTTGCTCTCCCGTGCGCAAGCGGGCACCCGCGCATGCTCCACTCTATGCCAGAGACTCCAATCGCATCCCTAGGAGAATCGCTACTTTCTTCCATAGTGGCATAGGCAAATATGTGAACGCTTACGTTGTTACAACGTTTCGAGCCTTTTTATTTCAGCATCCCTTGAATTAATTGGTTGCTTAATTACAACCGGTAACACAAAAATTATTCTTAAACTGAATAAGGGATTCATTAATCGACTGATAATTCTCCTTTTTATGTTATTGTTTACAAATTTTCACGCAAAGTATATTAGAAACAAGATATAAAAATAAGCACCAACATTATTAATAAGCCATCAAATCTATATTCAAAGAGCATATGCAAATGGACAGGTTAGCCCATTTCGTCGATAGCGTTGCAAAAAATATACGTTGTTTGGATTTTATTTTTTAAGTCTTAGTTGATATTTTCCAAATTTACTATGTTAGGTTATATCAAAATATTAAATTCATTTTTTCTTCTATAGCTCTAGGTTCTTCATTGCCATACGTCACTATCTTTGCTAAAAACAGAATTGGAATCTCTGCTTCTTCTCTGGCTGTTATTTTAATAACTCAACAATTTCTGTTCATTTTCACCAAACCGGCCTTAGGTTATATAGCAGACTATTTCAACAAGTTGAAAGTCATTATCTGTATTTTGTCAATAGTTCAGACTGTTTTCTTTTTACTGCTTCTAACGATACCAAAAATTCAAAAAGAAGAATTAGGAATGACAGAAAACAATGACACGTTTTTCTTATTCTCCGGTGGAAGCGTGAACATTTCACAATTATATATGAATTGTGCGTCGAAGGACGATGATTTCTCAAGTGTTTTGTATTTCAATAACTTAGAAAGCAATGATTTTTGCTTTCTTTCATTAAAACATTTGCCTAATGATCCTGATGAATGTTCCTGCCAAGATTTGAAAACAAAAAATATCAGCGAAATTCTAATAATAAATAATAATATCAAAAATTCGTTGTTCCCAAAGGGAAGTGTAAATAGCTCTTCTTTGCCAAGTGTATTTTATCCTTACTTGATGCCGACATGCAGAATATGCTGTAAATTCACAAAAAAGTGCCAACAAATCGAATGTGAGATTTCAAAAAGAATTCCAGGGAAAGCTATGTCAAAGATCACGAATGTAAGAGACTTTGAACACTACCAGTTTTGGCTTTATGCTCTGTTTACCACCTTTGCTATGGGATGCACAAATGGTCTTTTTACACTTTCTGATACAGCATGTTGTGAAAGTGTTCAAAAAACTGGTGCTCAGTTTGGTCGTCAGAGATTGTATGGAGCAATCGGCTGGGGATTGATGTCTCCCGTTGGTGGACTTCTCAATGATTATACGAATAGCTTCACAGCATCATGGATTCTCACAGCAGTTTTGTCATTTGTATCATTATTGAACATACTTAGACTGGACTTAGTGCAGCCTAAGTTTTCGAAGAACCTTTTGAAAGATATCGGTAGTGTCTTAAAGTCCAAAGAATTCTTAGCTTTCAAGCTTTGCGTGTTTCTCAATGGTATTGGCGCAGGTGTTATATGGTTCTACTTAGTATGGTACTTGACAACGATTGGTGCAAGTCGTTTCCTTTGCGGCATGGTCCAATTTGTGGAGTGTTTCGTGGGGGAAATCCCCTTTATGTTCTTTTCAGGTTGGGTTATAAAGAAGACTGGACATTTCAATGTCTTAACTTTGGCTTTGATGTCTTACTGCATCCGCTTCTTTTGGTATAGTAATTTGAGTAACCCATGGCTTGTTCTACCGGTGGAAGTTCTTCATGGATTCACCTACGGAATATTTTATACTTCTGTGGCATCTTACGCAAAGCTCAGCGCTAAGCCTGGAACTGAAGCTACAACTCAAGCTCTTCTATTTACAGCTCATGAAGGATTAGGTAGATATTGATACATATTTTAAAATTCAAACCACGAAACTTTTTTGTAGCAATATTATTTTAATGAATATTTCTTTTCAAAGAAGTATATTTTTAGGAGTTTATTTCTTCTGTTTCCAGAATTGTATAATAAGTATGGTTTACATTTTTACCTAACATAAAAGATGCCTTAAAGATAATACTTTACATCTTATCATCAGTGTATTATATAATAATATACTAGTCGAAAATCAAACTTGATTCTTTTTTTATCTTTGGTGTTGAGTACTGCGAGGTTTACTGTCACAAACAATGCAAGAACCCAACCTGCTTAAAGGCATCTGTATTTATTGGCAACTTAATATTAATTTTATGAGATTGTGGGAAACAATATGAAACAGGTTTCAGAGGCTGCAAAGTATTAGCGTTAGTTTCTTTCATGAACTAAGCTTAACCTACTCAAAAGGTTAGCAAGTGAATCAGAATTTCTTTATTTCCAAGGTCACGGAGATAGAAAAGGTCACATAGTTTTCTTCACATTCATTTTCCTTTTCTTGACATTTGTTGTTAAGATTTATTTCGAGTACACCTCTAGTATAGCTGCTTATCAATGTCTGAATAATTTATCAACCGCTTTTATTTTAAAAAGTGGTAAAAAAGAGAACTTTGTAACTCGAATATTCATACATTTCCTGACGCTCCAGAACTTAAAAATTTTGCATATTATTGTATTCGCGATGACAATATTTATTTCATTATTTTCAAGAATTAATTATTAGTTAATGTAATAAAAATTTTATTCCATACGAATCGGGCCGTTGTTAGTGAATTTCAGAATCTGTAATATTTATAATAATGCATTAAATATAAGGGATTCAAAAAATCGAAATAATTTTTTTAAAATTCCATCTTCTAGCACATCAATAAAAGCGTGTTATTAAAAACAGTTTTTAAAAAAAATTAATTAGAATTTAAAAATTAAAGAAATAATAATCTCGCTGTCTTTTATATTAAAAGAAAGTTGACGCCAGATACAATTGTTGATACAAAAAGGTGTTAAACCTAAGGGCGCATACATGTGTCAAGAATCTATAATTTGCATATAATAATGTTGAGGAATCTGAGATTGATGAAGAGGGCATTTTGTGTAAATTATCCTTTCTTGCGGATTGTGCATAGATTGCGTTACCGCCTGTTATTTACTTCCTGTTTGTAAACTTTCCACACCCGAGAACGGGGACTTGCGTGGCAGGCATTGACCCCCATGGTAAAGGAATTTGCCATGACCTTTAAACTTCGTTATTGTTAATACAAGATATCGAAAGGCACCGAGTTTGAGAAGACCTCCATTAAGCACCTCCACTGACAACAGTTTGCAATATTGTGTATCGGCACAGAAATTAATCGGAATTGGATTCGGGTAAGACCTTTTTGAAATTTTATTTAAGTAGGGATAAATTAACAAAATTAATTGAGAAGAGAAGTAGCATTCGCAGCAGCGTCACGAAGCTTCTCATAAGAACACATGTAGCTCTAGAGGAAGAAAAAGAAAGGAAAAAAAATGATTTAAATACTTTGGCTGAATTCCTGGAGCTCCTAGGAGCTTGCAACACGTGCTCTTTTTAGCAGCTTCGTGACGCTGCTAAAACAATAAACCAAGAAGTAGAAGACCTTATTACGGATCCAGAAAAATTTAAGACCGAACTAAAAGGATATGATTAATATAAGGAAAAGATATTATCAGTAAAAACCAAGCTAAAGGATTATCTGAAAATGATTACTGTAAATAGTTCTGTCCAGGAATCGGACTCGAGTCTAAACAAATTCAGTAGATCAAATAATACAGTATCGGCTCTGAAATTGCCCACACTGGAAATTCAACTTTTTTCTGGAGATTCAAATTTCATGGAATACTTTAATTGCTATAATAGCGCTATAGGATGTAATGACTCATTAAGATAGAAACATTTCAGTATTTAAAAATCTTTACTTCTCCTCCACCCCCGTCTACAATGTTGTTTCTGGATTCGAGTTATATGAAAAAAATTACGATTCTTGCATTGAACTTTTGAAACAACGTTATGGACGAAAAGATTTTATTATGCCGGCGTCCTGGCACAGAGGTAGCGCGTCTTCCTCGTGATCTTGGCGTTCAGAGCTAAATCCCGGTTCGGGCAGGGTTGTTATTCTGTGTTCTATCTATGAGGCGTGTGAATGTGCCCCCCTTGTCAAAAGGGGCTGTTCAAGCGAATGTGATGTGTGTGTAGCTAAAGTCGTATTCATGGCCCTAGTTGGCGCTACTTCAAACAAGAGGCGCTTATTTCGGCTTAAATACGCTGGTGCATCAACGCGCTTGTCCATGGCAAGTGTCATTAGTAACAACAACTGATTTCATCATTAATTCCTATGCGTGTAAATTATTAAATATAGAACTCTGTATAAATTCATACCATTGAAAAGGCTTGCGTAGTTGCAGACGATATTGAAATAAATATAAGAAATTTAACATCTCTAAATAGCCATTTGTCGAATCCTTTGTTATTAACATTATTGCTCCAAGATTTGGTTTTGGATTTTCATTGGCAGCGCAGTAAGGATCGTAAATGTGAGGTTTCGAAAATAGTGGAGTTCTTAAGAAACGAGGTTGAGTTGTGGGAAATTTGTGAATCTATCATCTGAACCAAAAAAGTTCTGAAACTTAACACACCTTTTTTTTTTTTTTTCCAAATTATAACAGACAACAAAAAATCATTTAAGTCCAAAAAATATGTCGTCCATCTCTGCA
Source organism: Argiope argentata (assembly GCA_026289955.1). Classification (NCBI taxonomy): domain Eukaryota; kingdom Metazoa; phylum Arthropoda; class Arachnida; order Araneae; family Araneidae; genus Argiope; species Argiope argentata. The sequence continues at coordinate 23,019 of JAOUZG010020326.1, forward strand.
TTGCATACTCAGGTAAAAAATGTTTGTATGTTTTGCAATTGCGTAAATACTCATGATTCGCTAAGCTGTAAACGTTTGAATATCGAAGAAAAAATAAATAAACTTAAGATTGAGGGTAGATGTTGGAACTGTTTTAAGAAAAACTATATGAGCAGTTTCTGTGAATCAGGTATCGCCTGCAAAAAAACTTTCTTCTAAATTTCACCATGATTCAGTATGTAGGGAAAATGATAATCCTATTAACTCTATGAGAAATGTGGCTGGAAGGCGAATAGAAATACTAAGTAGTTATCATAATTCACCTTCGATATTAAATAAAAATATTGATAATAATTCATAATTATTTTTACAAACTTACTCAGTCTTTGCTAGTTCCGATAACAGGTCAGTATTAACAAGTGCAATTTTGGATAGAGCTTCTCATAAGTGTTTTGTCTCGGTTAAGTTAGCTAAAACATTAAATCTCAAACCAATATTCTACGAAAAGCTTGCTATATATTCTTTCGGTCAAACTACGGCTCATAAAAAACGATATCCATTTGTATGCTTGAAGCTTGAGAATAGATGATCGATCAAGATTCTATATGCTGGAAGGCCTTGTAATAGAAATTATTTCCAATTTGAATTTGGATATTCCAGACGACTCTATTTTGAGCGAGTTGAAAGCAAAAAACATACAACTTGCCGACTCATTTGACAAAGGGATACCGGTGGAAATTCTAGTAGGCAGTGACTCCTTCTGGGAAGTTGTTTATGACCAACGGGGAAGGGTCAGTCAAAACACCTGGGTCATAAATTCACTCTGCGGGGGGTTGATAGGGGGTGTTAAAAAGAGAAGCTACTTTGTATTCGCCTGAAAGTTGTGAGAATGTTTGTTTGGTAATGGATTCTTCTATTTTGTTTTAGTTGAATAAATTTTGGGAGATAGAGTTTCCTAGCGAAATACGAGACCTATCTGAGAGGGATGATCAATTGATTAAAACCTTCGAAAATAATTTGGAATTTAATGGAGAACGGTATGTTAGTAAATTAATGTGGAAGGATAATATGGGATCCCCGGTTGAATTGGATTCTAATTTTGAAGTTGTTGAAATGAAATTAAATAAAAACCCCTAAATTGCGGACCAATACAGAGAAATAGTTAAGGATAAATTAGAATGCGATATTGTCGAAAAATACGTTTATGAACACATAGGAATGGAATATTATATGCTTCACAGAGCGGTTATCCGAGTCTATAAAGCTACTATTCAAGTTAGAATAGTTTATGTAGTAAGGCAGGGAAGAATAAAAATATCTTTGAATGATTCGCGTGAGATGAGAATTAATCTTAATGCCAATTTATTTAATGTCATTCTTAAATTTCGGGAAAATCAAATTGAGTTTTGTGGAGATTTAGAAAAGGCCTTTCTTTTGACAGATATTGCAAAGGAATATAGCAAAAATCTTAAATTCTTATCGTTTCCGGAAGACTCGGGGGGCTCAAAACTGGTATCTTAATCGCCTTCCTTTCGGTTTAACAACATCTCCCTTTGCTTTGGTTTGAGTTTTAAAATTTCATGTAAGGAAATTTAGAGATAAATTTCCTAAATGTTGTGAAATGGTTAATTCTCTATGTCGACGACCTATATTATGGAGCAGATTCCACTCAGGATGCTTATCAGTTAACTTCTGATATAGATATACTACGCTCCGCCAGGTTTAATGTAATTAAGAACTGATTCTGTTGAGCTAAATAAATTTTGGTATGAGAATGGGTATTGTTCTCATGTGGCGTTATGGAAACATTGATATTGAAGGCTTATATCAGTTTCTTTAAAATAAGTAAACAGGAATTACTAGGAAGTCATCTTGTTAAAAAAATATGTCTTGTTAAAATATTATAGATGTACATATTTCACTAAGTTACTTTTGTTTATCATCATATTGTTTTGTTTTTTCCATTTCAACTTTTTATCTCTCCACGTATGTAAATAGTTTTCATTTGTAAATATGGTTATGCAATATTTTTGCTTCCAAAGGTTGGCCATAAGCAGAAATGTTACAGATGTCCCATTCTAAATATATGTTGCTGTTTTTCTTTATCATTTATGTTTTAATGAACAAATGTATTTCAGGTGCTGGAATTGGATGCGTAGTTGCCGGATTAGGGTTTGACAACTTGGGAGGTCATAGTACTTTCTTCTTCTTAAGCATCTTTGCAGGTTGTAGCATGATTTTTAGCATCATTCTGCATTTCTGCATCCGGGGACGAAAAGGCAGCATTGATGTGACGCCATTCTAGAGTACGTGATTCTTTGGCAAAATATTTGATTTAGGCACTAAAATTTTTATATGAATATTAGATAACCACTGATGATGAAATATATACTTTTAAAAAGGTTTTCTATATACTTGTAAAAAATTGTAAATAATTCATAACTCATTCATTCCTTTTCATTTAAAAGTTGAACTATTCTTTCTTTACTGTAGAGATGAAAATTTACATCTGTATTTTGATTTTTCGGCAACAGTATTATCCACGTTCAGTAAAAGAATATGGGTTTATTTTGAATGATTGTCATTATTTCTTGCTAAAGTGCCATAACAACCTTCATTTAACTTTTCTGTTTGATTTAGCAAATTGTTGACAGCATAAAATGCATATGACATTATACATCAAACTAAACCATACTTTAAAGAATTAAAAAATAATTTTAAACTGGGAAATTCGTATTTGAACTGGATAAATTTAAATTGAAAAATCAAATATGAAAATGAAATAACATTTTAAAAACATGAGCATGAAATAACATTTTAAAAACTTTCCAGTAATTGAAATATACCATCTAAATCAAATGAAATATTTTTATAAAAGGAATTTGTTATAGACTAAGACATTTTGTATATTATGTTGCCAAAGAATAGTACAATAAGTGTGTGATAAATAATGTTTCAACATCGCTTGAAAAAATGAGCGTAAAATATTAAAAATTGCACTTGAAGACGAGCATGAATGGAATACATTGAGAGTACTCTTATAAATAGGATAAAGCATCCATTTTTTAAAATCATAAACATGCAGAATTGGAAGCAAAATACAGGTATAAGACAAAATAACAGGAACATCAATAAAAAATATTTCTTTAAAAAATCATTAAGGAGTCGGGCCATCTTTGGCCTGAATAATAGCTTGCATTCGATGTGGTATCGACAAAGAAAGGTCTTGAGCAAAGTTCACAGGAATTTGAATTCAGTCCTCATACAAGGTCGTCTCGAGTTCATATTGAATGCATGAAAGAGAAAACCGAGTGTGGACTTTGTTCTCTAAAGAACATTCGCAAAAGCTCGATGATATTGAGATCAGGGGACTGAGGACACCAAGTTAGATGTTCCACTTCATCATCATGCTCACGTAACTATGTTTGAACACAGCGAGACGTGTGAACGGGGGTGTTGTCATCTTGGAACACATGGTGTTCTCACGGAAAGCGAGTCTGAAGCATTGGGTGATGATGATCTGCGAGAATGATTGGATAATGGTCGCATGTGATCATCAACCTCAAGAGAACGAGAAGCCCCAATCCTCCGGAAGATGTGCCCCACGCCATCACAGAACCCACTCCATGTTTCACGGTTGGAACCAGGCAGTCAACATGAAATGCTTCTGACGGTATTCATCAAATGAACACACATCTGGTGGTCTGGAATAATGTGAACACCGATTCATCAGACCACATGACTTGTTCCCATTGAAGTTGAGTCCCGTTTCGGTGGTCCCGGAACCACTGTAGTTTCTTCATAGTCTCCCGTTTCGAAACTAACGGTTTTGGAATAGATACTCTGCCCTGATTGCCTACAGCATTCTTGTTGTATTGTAAATATTAATTTGTAGAATGCTATTAAAAAGCAACTGCTGTTCTAAAAATTCCGTTATTATTATTATTTTTATTATTATTATTATTATTATCATTACAGACATTGCAAAACAATTTTAATTCAGGTTCCATTTTTCTATAGCTGGCACTGCTGATATTGTTGCAAAGATAATGTTTTGAATTTAAATCATTTAAAAATAACTCATGTGTGTTTACTTGTACGGTGAAACACCAATGGAAATACCAGCATTTAATTAAATCCTTACTTAATTAAAAATCACACTAAATTTTAAAGCAAAAATGCCGAATTATACAACATGATCCGAACAATTCGAAATATATTCCGAACAAATTAGATTATTCAACCTCTAACTGCTTTAACTATAGATGGCTAACGGATGTGAATTATTATTAACATTGGACTAGTTGCCTTTTTTTTTTCTTTCAGAATTTGGCTTTTGTTCAGGAATATCAGATTTTCGTACAATTAAACTATTATATCATGTAAAGTTCAAAAGTTTTCGTCAGACTATGAAAAACATTGATGTAAAGCTTATTTCAGAAATTAATTTCAAACATTTTTTTCTTTTAATTTAAAAGATGAAAAAGCAGAAAAATCAAACAGGTCAGACCATTTGACCTGCAGCTATTATATTTTGTTCGTATACACCTTGAAAGATGGAAATGTGTAAACTCAAAGAGGTTTTTTTTTAACGATTAAAATTAATATTGTAAGTAAACAAATGCTAAACATTTTCCTCTATAAAATATTAATGCAAAGGAATGAATTAAAAAATATATAATGAAGAAAATATTAATGCAGAGAAATGAATTTTACACTTTCTAAAATGTTATTTAAAAATGTCTCTTTAATGATGCCAATTTAAAAAATGCACAAAATTGAAATTAATTTTAGAAGTTTTCTTATAAAAAAATATTTCTTAATTTTTTACCTGACTTTTTAATGATTCATTATGCCATTACGTATTAAATTCAAACCATTTTCATTATTTCATTAAATATTTTATTTTCTATTGTATTTATTTGATTTTCTACCATTATTGAAAGTTAACGAAGAAGGATCGTGTTTAATATCTATGTAGACTATAAGACGAACAAAAAATATTATAATACAGCAAAATTTAGAAGACAGTTGAACCACAGCATTTAAATTTTTAATACAAATGTGATGTCATGAGACTGATGACAGAGACCAAGAATGTGATACCATGAGACTAATGACTGAGAATGTGATGTCATGAGACTGATGACTGAGACTGAGAATGTGATGTCATAAGACTGAGACTGATTAGGAAAGTTAATGCACACATTGAACAGAATATATGTAAAAAAATTCAAATTACACAACTTTAATATCTGACAAGTTTATGGGATTATGGATAGGAAGTTGATGTAACTGAGGTTAAATATGACTGATACCTCTGGTGATCGAACTGATCGCCTGAGGATTATAGGACGTTACAGGAAATATATAGGATTAGAGGAAGTTATATCTAAACAATTTAAATGCGATTAAATATGATAAATATCACCATCAATCGAATAGATTCCCAAAGACGACTAGTCTTACTTAAAAATAAATGTAATAAATCAAATTTATAGTCTGTTATACTATTTAAAACCGAAATAAAGCAAAAAAAAATTAGTAACACTGAAAACTAATATTACGATTAGTTCTATGTATATTCTTTCATTCAGAACACTCAAGCATATAATGAACAGAATATATGTAAAAATTAAAACTACTCATTTTTATGTTTGATAAGTTGATGGGATGGACATAAAGTTATAGAAAAATGATTTAAGTTTTATTAAATATAACCAATAAATACAGCTATACAAATGTCCGTCTAAGGACACAAGTCTTACATAATAATAGATGTGTTATATTAAAACTTTTGGTCTGTCATACTATTTGAAAACGAAATAAAGCAAAATAATTTGTTTAAATAAGGAAAGCCGAAAACTAATCATGAAATTGTTTTCTTTTATTCAGAGTATTTATAGAAACACTGAAAGAAGAAAAAAGCTCTAAATTTCAGTCTTCATGTTACTGTTTACAATAAATTTTAGTACAGATATAATTAAACAAATTAATTTAAGTTTGTCACTAAATATGCAAAATTTTTATCAGTTGAAAAATTGAAAGAATTGTTGACGAAAATAAAAGTTTTGAGTTAGCAAACAATGTAGAAACATCTGTTCTGAACTTTGCAGTTTAGCGTATTCAGTTTTGGAAGTTATAGTTGTCTTTTGTATACAAAGTTCGTTTAATATTTACGATCTTGCTGATTATATGATCTATTGTTATTTACTGCCTTAGATAAAAGTTGCATTCAGTTTCCTAAGATATTGAGGTGAATTTAGTGATATGGATATGGTTCTCGTAGCGAAGAAAATGGGTTTAAAAATGCTCTCTCTTTGAGGATTGTATAGCGTACGAAAATATAAGTTTCTTTTATTTGTAACTTGTGTTTACCACCGGTTGCATTTTCTCCAAACTTTTCTTGAAAAGTAAGTAAATTATCTTCTTTTTGTTACTACTTTCATACATTGAAAGTGTATTGGAAAATCTCCAAAATAAGAAACTAACAACCCTGAAAATAATTTATAACAATTACAATTTTCATAATCGTTTTTGTAATACATATTTTCCAAATAAAATGTTTCATGTAAAAAACCATTACATAGTGCTTAAAACTATTTATGCTTATTTATATTTCAGAGAAGTTTTCTTTTTAAAATGTGAGTGAATATTATGTAATGTACAAAAGTGTGTTATTATTGGACAAAAATAAACTTACAAAATCAAGTTTTGTCTATCATAAGGCCATATTTTAGCTTCCAAAGGTATTTGGGAATTTTTTCGTAACTTTAAATACTTTGGTTTAAAAGTAATATTTTTAGGAAAAGACACAAGTTTAAATCTTTTTTTAAAATATTAAAAAAAAGAAAGATATATCTCTGGTTAATCCATTTCCCACCTAACTGTATACTCCGCATTGTTTAATTAAAAAGAATATTTTATTAAATACGTCTTTAGATAAAATAATGCCAACGTAGTCTTCTCTTTAGGTAACGTTCAAATCTTGATACCACTACATCACCATAAGTAGTTTTTATGTCTTTGTTTTCAATTAACGAGTCGTTTCGAGGTTGTCAAATATGTTACTCAGAGTTGATAAGTTGCATAGATGTTCACATTTTTAATTCAAATCCATGGTTGAGATCTATATATTAACATAATAAAAAATGGTGTTATTAATATTTAGGTTGAAAAAAAAGCAAAAATTATAAGAAATGAAAGTTTTTATTCGGTGTTTCTGTAAGTTTAGAAGTAAATTGGGGTAATATTTCGTCCTATTATGCAATTGTATAAATTAAAAAAAAAAGAAATTTCCTGAATTCAGACCTGGATTGATATTTAGAAGAGAAAATGCACTAGCATGTTTAAATAGATATTACATTTTTTAACAGAAGCATCGATAAGAAAGTTTAAAGAAATCGAACTAAATAGTTCATATTGTAGAAATGCAAATAGAAAATTAAAAAAAAAAATGCTCCAAATTAATTTTTTCAGACCATTAAAAGAAATCACAGTATAGAGATAAGAGCTCACTTCTATCAAAATTGGTGAAGTTAAAGACAAAATTTACAGTAATAATGGTCTATAACTGATCAATAATCGTTGTTGCTTTCGTTATATTTAATCATAATCAAATTCTTGCGTTATTCATTTTACAAAAATAAGCATTTTGATTTTCAGTAATATCTTCATCTTATTTACATAACATTTTAGTACAAATAACAATACGTAACAAACCCAGACTATAATCTTCATATATTCTTCTTTTTACAAAATCATTAATAATATAATTGATTTTGATGACATATTGTGATGTATCCTGATATCTGCGCAAGTCAGAACTCTTTTTGACAACTCTATAAGAAAACAACTTATTTGAGAATGAGTTAGTCAAATTCGATCATATCGATAAATTCTTGTTTCAATAGTGTTACAAAATTCTTGATAATTTTTCTGAATAATGATGTTTACCGCTTTTAAACTCTTAACATGCCTTTGAAAGTTTTTAAGAATGGATATTTTTAATTTCAAATAACTTATACTGGAGACTTGGGCAAGCTCCCATATAAGGGCAAGATATTAAGAGTGATCATTTTTAATGAATCCAGTTTTTAAAATAAATTATTAAAATGTCCTTGCAAGATACAATGCAATAAAAATTTCTTTGTAATTAGCGGGATAAATTTTCATTTTATTATAGTCAAAAATATTTTCGCATTTAAAAACGTTAAGGCAACATTATCGTCTTACCCCGGCATTGGGGCAAGATAAATTTTACCATGTTGTGGTATAATGAAAATTATGATGAAAATTTAATGCTTTTTTTTCAATATAAAACAGAACAAAAAAATTAAATTTGTTAAGTATTTTTTCTTAAATAGTTTATAATACCGATTTGCCGATTTGAGAGGAGTTTTAACTGAAGGTTCTTTCCGGACAGAGCAGGTGAATAGAGCAATGGTATGCCAATGCGGTTACTTTGTAAGTGATTGTGCAAAAGAAACTGATGATTTACTTAAAATATGGTTGTGAATTAATAACGTATGAGGGAAAATAGTGTAAAATAAAAAGATTTAAATAAAATCTGCTATACATATTTCAATGTATCATGCCAGATCATAATTTCTTGAATGGCCAAGCCCCCACGTGCTTGTGCAACTTAAATTATATTTTTATTCATTTTAATGGTTTCACTGAATTAGTAACTTTAGTATTGCAAACGATCAAGAAAACTTCGTCTTGCATTTATTGTTTAAAAAAAATATCACATTTCCTATTTATTTCATTTCAAATAATCACCTGCTCAAAATGGCATTTTTCTAGGTTTTATTTGCTGTAGTGCTTAACTTTTTTAAATCAAAGCTTTTGTAAATGCAATGGCAACATGTTATTAAAAGCTGATTTTTTTGAGATGCTCGGGCTGATAATAAAAGTTTTATTTTTCGCCTTCGGGTTTTTGTTGACTCCAAAAACCTCATCCCAAAAACAACATCATGTTTTGACAGGATAATAAACAGTTTGTAATGTAAAAGATTATTATATTCTAAAAATTGCAAATTGTATTTAATTATATGTCCCACAAAAATTAGTATTTTTTTTATTTACTAAATATCTGACACGAATTAATACCTTTTTAAACCCTTAGTAATCACTATTAGCAACACTTACAACACTTTTCCCTAGTTTTGAGGTCAACATACCCCTGAAAAAAGGCTTAAAGTACGTCATTCCTTCTCTAGAAATCAAAGTCGATATCATAAGGGGCCGATTTTTTTTAAGGATTTTTTTTAGAAAATAAATTGTTTTAGAACTAGTATATCTTCAAAAGATTAATTTATTAAATTATTATCTATAGCTCTATGACTCTTACAGTGTTGTATGAAACAGATTGTGGGGCATGTTTTCAAAAAAAAAAAAATCCCATAAAATAAGTAAAAAAAATCCATATAAAT
>JAOUZG010020341.1:0-18448 GCA_026289955.1 Argiope argentata
CATTGGAAGACGAGTCATGTATTCTTCTTCATATCTAAAATAAAACAGAAAAGAAAAACACCTCTGAATAAAACCAAAAATAATGCATAAATGTATATTAGCAACAGAATCTTAGAAGTTTATCTCTTTACCTTAAGCGTTCTTTCATTTCTTTGTTCAGTTTGATCTTATAAGGATCAATGGTTTCCTGTGAATCACAATAATTAAAAAAAATTACCAAGTGTAAGAAAAGGGCAAAGAAAATTAACCAGGTTTAAATTAAACAGGCTTCAAACAAATAAATAAAATATTATATAAACATTCTGTTAAATAGTTAACTCATCAAACATGAGAAATCAAAATCAAAATATAATGGCAAATGTTTAATAACATTATTAAATAATTATTTTCTTTTAAATTATTAACTTATTTCAAAACAATTATGAGCAGTCTTTTTCTTATGCAACATAATTGTTGGTAATTGTATTACGTGTAGGGCGGAAATCCTAAAATTCTCGTTTGGCAATCTCTACCAATACAAATAAACATTAGAAACCAATTTGGACTTTGAAATTACATGGACATGAAATATATGCTTTGAATTAATGAAAATCATTTATTAAGAATGAGAAAGATCTTGAACATATAAATTTGAATGCATAATAAAATTGAAAGCAGATAATCCTAGACTTAAGAATCTGATAAGCAGATTTGATTTTTGAATAGGTTTTGCTAAGTAATAAGTAACTAACAAATAGAGAACTATATAAAATATGCAACTGCAGATAATCTAGAAAAACAACTCACAGCCAAAGAAAAAAAAAAGAGAAATCTTAAGACATCAAAAAGATTAGACACAAATTAATTTTCAATTATATCAAGCATCTCTTTTTGAAGACAAACAATTCAATGCTTTTGAGCCATAATCCAATAATAAGGACATTTCAGCAAACACTCTTAAAAAGGTTAAAAACAAATCTGAATCAAATTAACAAAAAGATATTTCACCCTGGATGGCAGATTTAATAATATAAATCTAGCTGAAGACTCTTCATGTGTGTAGTGACTGGCGCACGTTAAATCTGTCGAGGTCACTAAGTCCTCCATGTCGAGAGTGATACCACTGGGAGTACTGGGTCAGAGGTGACCGTTTTCTACTCAAGATCTAACTCATGATTTGCAGATGAACGAATGAAATGTATAAATGAAGACCAGCTCGTAAAAAGGTTTTGATAAGTGTGTGATCTAAAAGTTAAGATTTCTGCCCTTAGATGCTCAAAGGTCCATACTCTCATAAGCTACTGCACCCCTCCTTCCATTGTTAAGTGGAATATGAGAACAACCAAACATTATTGCAAGCATGTTACATGTAAATGCATTATAGATCTTTCATAATGTAATTTTGAATCTGATATCATTTGGTTTCGAAGCAAAACCTTATCATGAGGCCACAATATCCCCAATTTCAAATGGGATTATCAGTGTGAGTAATATGATTGAAAAGCATAACTTTTAATGTTTGAATATATTTGTCATAGTTGTTGTGTAATGCAGCAAAGAAAAATTTCTTCTTCTTTTCTTTCATCAGGGGTGTTTGTGGGGCCCCAAAAAATCCCCTGAAACTTTAATGGACTTACTACCGACATTTTGGAGTTTCGAGAAGAGGGGGGAGAAATGAAAAATTACAATTATGAAGTATTGAATGACCTAATTATAAAAGTTCAATGAATTACTTTTTTTGCAAAATTAATAACCATAAATTTTCAAACATATAAACTACTACATTTTATGTAAATATTTTAAATTACCTGAATTAATTCTTTTTAAAAAATTATCTAATTTCTGCTGCTTTTTAAAATTTTCTGATGTTTGTGGGCTTGTCTTTCTTTTGTGGTGAACTTCATAATTGCAGGAAGGTTGATTTTTATTTTCCTCATTTACAGTTGAAGAAATTTCCTCGAGAACTGCACATGCAGAGGTAGAAGCAGTTTGCTTTTCTGCTAATGTAGAAGGTTTTTCAGAGACTTTTATAGGTGACTTATCTGAAATACATGTTTTTAAGTCCTCTTGATATGTTTTCCCACTCCTGTTCGTATTCAGTAAGAGATATTTGTGAATTGGATCAGTCATTTTATTTTTTTAGCCATATTTTTCACATGAGGTTTCTTTAGAAGCCATTAAATCATATTTAATATTCTGCACTGCGTCATGGGAATCAATCTTAAGAGAGGTTCTATAGTCAGTGACAAGTAATCCATTAAGTTGAATGCACTTTCCACTAATGGGGCCATGGAAGCAGCTAAGGTGGACTTTGACCAATTTAGCCAATGTAGGATACTTAAAATCATTTGTGAAATCATCTTTTCAAATACAAACTTTAGACCAACATTTATCAATTGTACACTTGATTTCCACTTTCATCAGATGTGTAGAGCATTTCTTTAGTGATATCAATACCACTCTGGTATAACCTTATTCCAGCTTCCACTTTTGACTTTTCATTATCACTAAAAATATGGGACATAAAAGATGATAATTTTTCAAAAGCTAATATTGTACTGGTTTTACCTCTTAGCTCTGGATCTAATGCTGTAAAACTAATTAGATATGAATTTTTAAGGGGTAATTTCTGTTTCATATGCTGTGCTGCATTAGTATAAGCTTTCATCAGAGAAATTTGGAATTCTTTTGCTACTGGGTGATTTTTTGATAATTTCTTCAGGAGAGTGGAAGCTTCTGCACCAGTAAATATTACTTTGCTAGATAGATGGAATTCTGGATTTGTGACATCAACATTTAATAAATCATTATAAGATGTGCACTCTATGTTTTCTGGCTTCATAAAAAAAGAGAAAAATTCTGCCATCAATTTATAAATACTGGAATGTATTAAATGAAGCATTGGATTTTGTTTCAAATAATTTAATATATGTCTTGAACTCTGGTAATACTGCTGAATTTAATGCCATATGCAATAAAGTTTTGTTTTGCATAACAAATAACCCATTTAGTATTCTTTTTTTTTTCCGATCAATGACAAATAGCTAATACGGTGACCCTCACCCTCTCTACTTATTGGCGCCACGCCAGGAGAGATAATACCTTTGAACTTAGAGTCACGTGATCGCACATCTGGTCGAACGAAGTCGCTCCCTTTTTTTTCTGCCGCGCCTACTTGCCGAAAAGAATATAGAAGAGAATGTCCGAGAACCAGGGGAATGAGTCATAACTCACAATAAGGAAAGAACAAAAAAGAAGTCCCCCCCCCCTTTTTCACGCATTATCACTGCCTTTGGAGAAAGAAATGAAAAGTTTTCACCACACACACTGACCTTGCGTTTTCTGCTTTCAAAGCAAACAAAATTACCCAGATTAAAATAAATAATTCATTATTATTCATATTTCCTTTTGAAAGACGATCCCCGGAGTTTCCGGGTATCGATGTTCAAAATCCCCGGAATTCCGGGGTTTCCCCGGGGCACAAACACCCCTGTTTCATTTAAAGTGCCTTTTAGAGTCTAATAAATTATAAAGAAATGAGAATAATAAATTTTGAAGAATAACTTTTTTTTCTCCATTAAAATCTTAAGTAGATGAATATTTTAGACGTTGATCAAAATGTAATAATATAATAAAAAAATATAAGATGAACTTATGTTGGTAAATTTTTTAAATTATAAAAATGAATAAATGTATTAGTTTTTTAATTCTAAATTAAAATTTCTGAATGTTGTAATAATGTTTTTAAATACAAAAACTATTTTCAGTAAAGTATACATATTTTTCGAATATTACAAATCAAGACAATGCCCTAATAAAATTTATCCAAATAATTGAGCTATTAATTTAAGAGAAAAAGTTAATAATCAGAACACGAGAAAGCAAAAATAAATAGCAAAAGCAAAGTTTCCAACTTATTTAAGGTAATTGAACCAACCTTTATTTCCTCTGGCCCTGTCTCATATTCCTTTCGTAATTCATACATTACACTGCTATTTAAAGCTTTCTTTTGTGCACGTTCTAAAAGTTTTTTCTTACGCTCTTCCAGAGTATCACTTTCTTCTAAAATGAAAATTAAACAAGATCAGAAGTTTAATTTCAATGCTATACACAGGAATAAAAAATATGAATAGTAAATAAAAATAAAACAGCATAGCCAAAACAAGTTCCTTAGCATAAAGAAATTCTAACTTCAGATTCTAATTATCTAGTAAATACAGCCCTTTTTAATAACTCAAAAGCATAATAATAAAATTAGTAGCTTAAAAGTTATTACATTTTCAAAACACACACATGCACATGCACACACACACATTTTATTACAATATTAGATAACTTACCAAAATATGCAGCAGATATTTTGGGTGGTACATAAACATTAGATTTTGCTCCTTCTTCTTGTTCTTCATTTTCTTCTTCTTCCTCCTAATTTTTTTTAAAAAAATATTTTTTTGATAACATCATACTAAGCTTATTTACAAATTTCGATAATTTCTAAGATTCACAGAACAAAATACATCTTTTCCTGTTATTTTTCTATCTTGGACATTATCTTTCTATCACAAAGTAAATTACGATATATTTCAAAGAATGAATAACTTTACATGAAAAATTAATAATAGAATCATATTATGTTTACATAGTTATCATCAAGAATAAATATAACTTCTTTCCTAGTGTACATGGAGCTGAACTCATCAAGTACAAAACATTTATGCATTAACTTCCTGTTAGAAATTTGTTTCATTTCCATATTTGCTAGACATTTAAGAAACTCTTGCTAATAGAATAATGGCTAATGCTTTCATAACTATGCTGGAAATCTACTTTCTATCTACTGAGCAAACTTAGTTTCAAAATATGATACATCATGCACATAAATAATGCTATTATTTATGTCCAGACAAAACATTTCTAGTATTACAGAGCTTCAAATATACTTAGAAACAAAGTAAAGAATGATGACTAGAGCTATAAATTTGTAATTATTAATATTATCATTTTAGATCGACACACTTTCTGTAAAATAAATGATGTGTAAAATTAATACCCTTTCACGAAACGAAAATCATTGCTATAAAAAGTAAATTGAAGGACCAGGAGTTAACAAATTTAACACATAATTACTATATGCTAGACAGAAGGTGCTTCACTATAAAAATATTTCACAATTTTTAGTAAAATTTTTAATTTGTCAAAAATTATACAGAAGATTTTATGTTTTTTCCCCACATTAATTTCAGATCATGTTATTGAAAGAGGAGGAAAATTTTTTACATTGCTTAAAAATTGTAAGCTTTTTAGTGATACCAATTTTATAGTCATGCTTTTTGAATTAAAAGAATAAAAGAAAAATCCATGTTAATTTTAAACAAAATGTGTCAAAGTTTATTTGTACTAAAATGCAAAGAAATTTTATTATTTCACAGAATTAAAATCAGTATATTTTTGCCAAGATTAAATTTTAATATGCAACATTAAAAAAAAACTGTCTTAGGATATTAACTCTGACAAGAGTTTTCACATCCCTTTTTAATAATAACGTATTAACTTTATGGTGACTTTTTTCCCCTGTAAAATATTTAATATAAAAAGTCATAGAGCATGATATACAACACACACACAAAAGTGAAAGATAAATCAAGCATAAGGCATATCTCGTTACACCATTTATCTTTGAACTTTAAGAATTAATTAAAGCAAATTTAATACCAGAAAAGAGAGTGTCCTCTCCCTCCCCCCAAATAAGCTATAATATGTTCTCTTCTAATTGGCAATATCCTAAAATTAGCCCTCTCATAGATATAAATTTAAATCCTAAATTTGAGCCTGTGAAATAAAATATGTATGTAGATGGTTAGTGAACAAAAGTATAATGTTTGAACAGATACATACAATTGTGCCTCTTTTACACACATTTTAGATAACAGTAAATGTTTTAACATGTTTAGAAAAGAAAAATGTTCATTTGGAAGAGACAAAAGACAAAATGATGGATTGCATACTGTTTATAAAATCATAAAACAATCTTCATCTATTTCAGAAGATGATTTTATAAAGCTTAATAATATATTCAGTGAATTTTAAAATAAACTATCGAATTTCTAAGTCTTAATGATATTGAGTAATCTATAGTGATCAATCAAGATGTATGAATCTATGAGTAACTGAATCAATTGAAAAAAATTAATATAAAATTCTTATGAAACCTCAGAATAGAAGAAAAATCTTCATACATTTAAATAAATCCACCTTTATAATGCAGTGTTATCACACTAAATATCAATTGATGGTGCTAAGAAGTTAATTTTGCTTTAAAAATGCTTTTCAATAATAACTACATTCATGGTCATATACAGAAACAAATTTTCAACTAGGCAGAATAGTTGACTGTTTAAAGAGTGCTGGATTACAAGTTGGTTCCCCGAGAAAATGTAATTAACCTAATTGCATAACGATATATTTATAAAAACACAAATTCTATGAACTGTAATATATTAGGATAGTATTCATAGTCAAATATGACTGGTATATTCCAGTCTGTCTCATTATATTAAATTATTAAAGTATTTATGACACAAAATAGCTGCAATCAAAATGCTATCCAGAATTTAAAAAAAAACATATTCAAAAATAAGTAATATATCAAAATATAAGTAATATATCAAAAATTATTCTAAAATAAAATATACACAAGATGGTTAAGTTAAAAATACATTGAAATGTGATACTAAATTGAGCTAAAGTAGGGATATCCAAATGTACTGTCTCAGGAAGAAAAGATGAAAATTTGCAACTATATATCAGAATTATTTGATGGAGTACAATGAAATACACAAACTAGTTTTCAATGTATTATCAAATTGGGTTAAAATTAAAAAAGATTAAAATGAAATCTGCTTTGCATATTTCAATGTATCATATCAGAACATAATTTCTTGAATGCCCAAGCGCCACATGGTCGTATTAATTAAATTATATTTTTATTCATTTTTATGGTTTCATTGAATGAGTCACTTTAGTACTGCAAACGATCAAGAAAAACTTTGTCTTGCATTTATTGTTTAAAATAATATCACATTTCTATTTATTTCATTTCCTATAATCATGTGCTCAAAATGATATTTTTCTAGGTTTTATTTACTGTAGTCATTAACTTATTTTTAAAATCAGAGCTTTTGTATATGCAATTGCAACACGTTATTAAAAGATGATTTTTTTCAGATGCTTGCGCAGATAATAAAATTTTTATTTTTTGCCCACAGATTTTTGTTGACGCCAAAAACTTCATCCTACAAACAACATAATGTTCTGACATGATAATATAGTAAAAAACTTTAGGCAAGAGCAAAATTCTTTTGATATTTAAAGCTTATGAATTATACTTTAAAAAAATGTAAATGAAGTTGTGAAGAATTAACTTACTTGAGCTCCTAAATTATCAGGATTAGGCCTAAATCTCAATGGGTCTGTTGGATCTAAATGATAAAAAAACATGTAAGAAAGCATACTTAAAACACAAGCATATAATTCATGTATTCATTTGGATTTAGATCCTCAGGTATAAATACAAATGGAATCCAAAGCAAATAGAAAAATAAAAATACTGCAAAAGATGAAGAATTCCAATATATTTTTAATAGCCGTTGATATAATAATTTAGTATTTGTTTCTTAAAAAAGTTGAATACAATAAATTATTACCAGAACTAAAGCCTCTTGATATCAAAAGCAAATGGCTAATTTAGTAATTTTTAAGAATTGCTAATTCTGCTAAAAATGACAAAACTGAAATAAGGTAGCAAGCATGAATTATATAAAAAAAAAATTTCAATAAATAAACTCAAACCCATTGATTAAATTTTTATAGCTCATGATTTTTGCATATTATTTTGTAAAGCACAGCAATCACAGTAATGACAATTCAAATAAATACATTTTAGGATTCAAATATCTTCATAAAACTATAAGTTTAATTTCCAATTTTTGTTAATGAGTTAGAACATCTTTATATAATAGAATAAAACTGTATAGTTTAATACAATCACCTAAAGAAAAGATAGAATATATATATATATCAAAACATGATTTGTATTCATTAACAAAAAAAAAAATGCAATCCCATCATTTAGCATAAGTATTTAAATAGAAAGCTATTATTACTCAGGCAGTGGTATTAAAAATGACTGACAAACAGTAACCATTGCCACAAATAGTATTTAGTATCATAAGTTTATAAACATGACCTATCGGGAGCGAGTTTATAGGATCATGATATGGATTATAATATGGATAATGATAAGATATACAGTAAGGGGGAAAATAGAAATATTTAGAATATAATGGAAGTAAGAGAAAGAATATGAAATTATGTAAAATATAGAATAGAATTTGATATGATTGTTTAATTATTTTTCAAATTTCATCAGTAGCAGCTGTTCTTAGCAATGAATATTATATTTTTAGAGTCTTTCAAAAAAAATCAGGTAAGCATATCATACTTTTCAACATCAGTTACCTTGTCACCTATAGAACTTCTTACAGATGTATTATTAAACAAATACCAAAAATTACTGAAGATATGATATTTCTAAAAGGTTTTAATTAATTAAAACATTACTCAAAATTCTTTAAGACATTTATTATTGAATAAATATATAAGTGAAATAATTTTATTTAAAAAGACACAATAAAATTTTAAATGCATTAAATCATACAAATCAGGCATTTACAAATGTTTTTCTATTAATAGCAAGCATTTGTACTATTTTTAAGTCATCAGTGCTCAGTTTAGAATCAGAGCTAACTACGATATGCATTTTGTAATGAGGAGCGATTATAATATTTTTGCATTCATGCAGAAACATGATTCTGCTTGTCTTTTTTTTTTTTTTAAGTTTAAAAAAATCTTTTTGACCAACCAAAAGCATTGCTGTGAGCAAGGATTTGGGATAATAGTATTTTTAGTGGGTTTTTTAAAAATTTAATTTTTTATTTTTTAGCAATTTTTTACTATATATATGTACTTTTTTAGTTTCACCTAATTTCCCCAAATACAGAAATTCCATAGTTGTTGGAAAGAATGGCATTTGAATGTGTTTGGAAGAGAAAAGATGGTGATAGTTCATGGTTCTTTCATTGCCTTAATCAAGTGATCGTCAGAATTTTCTTGAGACAAGTCTTCAAACAATTCATAACATAAATTCAATGAATTTTAATAGCAAGCAATTGATGTAAACTAATCTGTTAATAAATTAGGCATGTTATCAATTATTTAAGTAACAATTACTGAAAGACGACATAAATGTTTGGGGGGATACACATACACTATATATTTATATTAAATTTGTAAACATTCTTGTAAATGTTTACAAAAAAAGTTAAGTATTATGCATAAATAAAAAATTAAGATTACATAAGATTTGAAATGGTATGCTTACCTATATTTCCTGATACTGTAGTAGATTTATCAATTTGATATTTTAGCTTTTCATGGATTGGTCTAACTTTCTCAAGCACCTAAATCAAATATATTTATTTATTACAGAAAAGAATTGTTAAAAGTTGAATAATAATAATAAACAAATAAATAAAATTCAATAATTTTTCTGGTAAAAACTGAATGTTTCTTTGCTTTAACCCCAAGCAAATTTTACCAATTATTCAATTTTGAGTTAAGTTTGGCTTTGTGGTCAATACTTTATTCTATCAAATATACAATATACAAATAAACTCTTGTAATTCTTAAGGTTATAGAAAGTCAGAGAAAATGCACACTTTTAAAATAAGGTTATTAACTTGGTGCATATTTTTAGGTTCGATGATGCAATAGAAATTGTGTAAATAAAGACGGGGAAATGGATTTAATAATAAATAGTATAAGCATTGCAGCATTATGAATGTAATAACACACAGCAAAATAATATATTATAAGAATTTATATCTATAAATGGCTTATGAATCTGAGAACCAATTTAGGTTAGATATGCTAATTATGGTATATTTCTTATATAAATATTTAAAAGTTGATTACTTGCTTATGAATTTTATAAAACATTTTTCATTAACCACCAGCTAAATTATTATAAATCAACTCAATCATCAAAAATATTTATCACATGCTACATTGTGATTCTTGATGAATGACAGATTTTTATCAGGTTCATGGAAAAGATGTTTTGTTACAGGAATACAGAAGTTTTATACTTCAGCTCTTTCTACTCCCCATCCAGACAACTATCTATTCATTTGTGAAGATATTCTTATGTTTGTTAAATGTGTTAGTTTAGTAATTCAACCTGTTTGGTAATTTGATGAGGAAATACATGAATTAGAATTTGTAAATTTTTTTTAGAACTTTATCTGCTTTTAATTTAAAATAAAATTAGTGCATTTTAAAATTTTATTTCTTTTTAATTATTTCTTTTGCATAGCTGTTATGCAGATAAATATTCAATATATGATTATTAAAATTCAATATTAATCCAAAATTACTGTTTGTGTTCATTTTTCACAGAAACACATCAACAAATTAATTTATGATGATCATTTATGATTGTGATAATTATAAATGCATAACCACTATGTCATCCATACATTTAAACGTAAATTCTTTAGCTTAATGCCAGTATGAATAGTTCAATTTATTTTAATTACCATTAGATCAGATGGTTTTCACATGACACTTATGTAATATTGTTAGACAACTTAGTATTTAAAAAAATGCAAATTTTTTGGAAAAACAGTTGTAGGGCCATTCATGTTTTATTGAACTAATTAAAAGTTCGTAGTAAAAAAAAAAAGAGAGAATATTTTTGTGCATAAACTGCAAAGAAAATAGAGATTAAAATAAGTTTAAAGCTTATGGATGATGGTCTTGATTTTTTATTCCTCCAATATTATACTTTTCTAATAGATAATTGTTTTTGCATAGTTCAAAGTTTTGGCCCTAGTCCCCTATTAGTAGAGAAGATAGTTTATTTTGAAAATTCTTATTAAAATTCCACAAGAAGAATTAGCACTTTCAGACTATAACAAAATAGCAAGCTGTACTTTTGTTAACAGCAGTTAATGAATAATTAAAATTTTCACAGGTTTCTTTCAGAGAAATGGGTATTCAAATGAAAAACTTGGAGATGGACTTCCATTTTGCAGCAATATTACCTTGAAACTTGTTTACATTAGTGTATATATAAACCTCACAGCAAAGTAGCAAATTTTATTTTGAAAACATTCATTAAACCATTAATATTAAAATGTTTGCCCAAAGATTTTACAAGACATTAGTGATAAAGATTTTAAAAACAAGTAAATGCCCTAGAAACTATGTTTTAAAATTTACTTTTCAGATGTTATATGCATATATAATATTAAGTTTGGGGAGAAAGAAATCCATTTACCAAAAAGATAATGGATTTCTTTTTCCAATATTTTCAAAAATTCAATATGGAAAGAAATCCATTATTTTCTTGGTAGATGACAGTAAAATAATAATGGATTCCCCTCCCCCCAACCTAATATATATCTACACATTCCTTTTCAATATGATAAATATACTTTAAAGTGTTTCTTGAATATATATACAACTTACTATGCAATTTACAAATTATTATAAATTGTAAATTATATACATCTGCATATTTCATTTCAATTTTTAGGAAGCTTAGGGCATCAAGTATACCTAAAGGGGAAGGTGGGTCACAATATTACATTTTTTTAAAACCAACTATGAGACAAAAATGTATTAAGATACAAAGCAAATACAGTTCTTAAAGTGATCTTTGACTTAAGAAGATGTACTAATATAAAATCACGGGAAAAATTACTAAATTCTTCCATGCGGTTATTTATATTTCCAATTTAAGATGCCTAAATGCACAATTCTGAGTATTTTTTTAGACTATACATCTGACATAGTTAAAAAAAACAAATTAACTTTATAATGTGAATGTATAAGATAATTAGGAATGCAGCAGTCAAATTTGCAATAATTTGTAACTTTTTGCACCCAATAATTTGTCAAATGTGCCATCCTTTAGTATTTTCTAATGTATCTAAAAGCAAAAAATTCATGCATCAAAGTGATAAATCATCCCTCAATAATTTTTTTTTCATTGTTTTTATTTAGAGCAAACCAATAAAAGACTCAAAATTGGAATTTCATTCTCTCTGAATTAATATTTCTCCTTATGGGCATGTTAATTTCTGCTCATCAGTTATTTTCATCAAACCAATGGCTTTAAGTTTAGAGTATTTATCATCTTTCTATTCCTAGTTACAGCTGCAGAACTAGGGATTCTACTTTCCCTGTTTATTACAGGTGTTTTTCTTAAAATCCTATAATAGATTTGCAAAGCATAACTAAAGTGTGCACTAGTTTGAATACAATGAAAGTGAAAGAGAGAATGGCCACTATATTAAAAGATTGGTTTGAAAGGGTAGTTGATTTGAATGTAGCAATGAGAGCATGCATATAATTTGGGGTAAAAATACAGTTTTAGATGACATTTGTGTGCATTTTGTGGGACTGGAAGAGTTTTTGGTGTAAGAGGCAAGTAGTAAATGTATTTTGGATGAAATTCTGATTGTTGGCAGAGCTTTGATGATTAGTGTTTCTATTTTAATTTTACTTTTTAAAATTTAGCAATTTGTTTCATTTTTACAGTTTTAATTTTTAAAAAAATATTTTGAATTAACTTTTTCTTGTGAATTTTTTCTAACAATTAAAGACATAATTTTAATTATAATAATATTACATTACTTGTCTGATGTCAAGCTGCTACTTTGTTCCCGATCCCAGTTTTAAAATTGGTGCCATATGCTATTTCTTGTAGTCATCGAAAATAGCACATGGACAAGCTTTAAGAAAACTGGAAGAAACCTAATATCTCATTCTCCTCTTTTACCAAATTTAGATAATCTAGTTTCAGAGCAGATGTTTGCAGAGAATAAACACAATTAGCTTTAAGACTAAAATAGTATTAATTATAAAACACACACAATTTATGAATAAAGATAATATCATTTTGAATAAAAAATGTCATTTTTAAAGCACAAAAACAAACATTTATTTAAAGAAATTATCCAAAGCTTTTAAAATTTATACTTTGAAAAGTAAAATAACTAAAAGGATTTTAAATAATCTGGTGCTAATGCTTTAACTATTTTTAAATGAAATTTAACTAAAACATTATGTCCCACTTTTTACTATTACCTAAATAAAAGAATTTCTACATTTTTAAAATTTTTGTATTCCACTAAAATCAATAAGAAACTATTTTTGTGCTAAAAAAATGTTGAACAATTTATTAGAACAGTTTTTAATAAATAAAATAGATAAAAAAAAAACTGGATTCTTCTAACTCCTAATAATCTGGATTATTAATCTTATAAAAAAAATTATACCCTTTTGAGCACGCTGTTTTACAGATTATTGTAAAAAGTAAAGTCGATTTATTTTAAGACAAATAGGGGGGGGGGGGAGTTAGGAAGTTTTCTAAAAGTATCTGGAAGGACTACTTTTTTTAATATTAAAAATCTATTATTTCATATATTATAAAAACATCACAATGCACTCTCCTTTTTGTTTTTAAGTCATAATAGAGGATTTCATTTTTACCCACACAAAAAATATCTTACAGTTCTTGCTTCAACTATTCTTTCAATGGCAGGATTGTCTTCAATTTTCTTTCCAGCTACTTTTTGCTGCATCAGATATGTCAAATTCATCACATAATTTAAAAATGTGTGATTTTTGAGATCAAGAAAACTGATTCCCTAAAAAATGAAAATAACAGGATTTATTAACTCAATTTTTAAGAAGAAAGAGATTTTTTTGTCTTCGCAGGAAAACACATACAAACATAAGATTTATAAGCATAATTTTTCATAGCAAGAGAAAATCAAAGAACATTATTTACTACATAAAAGTTTATAAAATAACGATTTATTTATCAGTCATGATTTTGATAGATTTAAATAATAGATACTTGTGCATTAAACTCATGTTACAGATGAATTTTTGATTTAACTATATGACATTGTTGGCCCTTGATTAATAAAAATAAATAAATAAATTTGAAGTCTTTGGAAATTAATTACTGAACCCGAATTAATCACAAGTACTGCATAACAAAAATTACATTATCTAAAGTAAGCTGAAAGTAAATCCCTCTAATTATTAGATAATAGTAACAAAAATTATCCTGTTAATACCAATAAATAATGTTCTTGTCATATACCTATAAGCAGATTAAATTATCATACAGTTTATAAGCAAATGTAGATCAACTTTGCCTTTTTGAAAAAAATTGAATGATAAGAATGGCATAAGACTTAGCAATCTGGTTTAAAAATTTCCTTACTACAAAAAAGGTATTAATTTTTTAAAAAATAAGACTTAAAATGTAACAAATCAATACTCCACACAGATGTTTGGCACAGTTAAGTCGTGCATTAATAATTTTTAAATTTGAAAGATGAGATTTAGCTTGCTTTTTATTATAAGTACACATCATTTGTCAAAAATTACAGTATGGAAAGTCAATTCTCAGCCATGTAATACATGGTTGTCTCATATATATATATATATAGTTGCATTAATAGTTTAAAATTTTTCAAGAGTTTTCTAACAATAATTAAGCACCTCTATTTTTGGAAAATGCTGCTTAAGACACCAAAAACTCTATTTTTACTAACAAATGTATTAAAAAAATGTTTGTATATGTATACATTAAACATCAAGGCAATAATCTACAAGTCCTCACACAGACTCTATGAAAATTTTCAAAAGTACCATTGTTTGCAGGCACAGATCCAAATCTTAATAAATTACTTTCAAGTATGTGTATGAAAATAAAGCATGTAAATTTACAGGATATAATTCACTAAAAATCCAATCTTTTAATAGATCAAAGGGATACAAATGGTCCAGATGATAGCTTAAAAGTGTACAGTGAAAAAAAATGCAATCATTATACAGAAAATTTTATATTTTGCTAAATGATATTCCTCTCCGAAACTTTTCAGCCATTTTCTATGCTCTGTTTTCATTGGTTCTCGCTTGGAAGTCGCCAGAATGGCGACTTTTGGCGGGATTTTGAAAAAGTCGCCAAGGGTGACCGTACAGTAAAGTTCTACCCAAAGAATTTTATCAAAAATTTGAATAAAATCAATGAATTAGAAATGCATCAAATTCTTTACTAAATTTTCCGATTAAAGCTGATAACGTAAGTGAAAACTCAAAATAAATATAGATAAATAAATAAAATACACTTGGAAAGAGGCCAAATGTTACTTTTTCAGTTGGAAGTTCATCTTCTTGTATCCTGTTTAGCAACTTATGAATGGTATCTGAAACACCTGATGCCAAAATAGGAACTTCTTTTAGAAGACGAATAGTCTCTTCAACATCATCGTTACTAATATCTTCCGTCTAAAGCATAATCAAATTTTTCAGACATATAAAATGAAAAGTGATAAACAATAAACAGTAACATTTATTTTAAATCTAACAAAATAAAATTTAAAAAAAATTACTCACATCAATTGTCATCTCAACCTCGTTTTTCATGTGTTTATTGTGATGAGAATAAATTCTATGATTTACAGAGTTAACCGGTATTGTTTCAATAGATGAAGAGCTGAAGAATGTTTTAAAAAGTTTATGTTACATGAAAATTCAGATTTTATCAATATTGCTTTTGATTTTAAAGTGCTCCTTAGATATTGACTCACTTGATTCGCACGCTTTCAATATTTTGGAAAAATTATAAACATTATTTGTTGAGCTGTACAATGGCTGGCTGATTTTTTTTTATAATTTAAAAAATAATTTTATTTATACACAGCAACTAAATGATTTTAAGAAATATTTAAAAATTACTAAATTATAGAAACAAATTTGTTTTTAGAAGTATTTGAAAGGATAATGCAATATTCTAATTGAAATTGGGAAAAGATGAAATTATTAACTTCATCTTTGGCAACAAAAATTTATGTTTGCAGTGTGGTCTGTCGTAAATTAAAATTAGTTTTGGAATTTCTCTTATTAAATTTAATAAGTTATTGAAAAATAAATGGCTTCTTTATCATCTAATAGGATGATAAACAAGAGACATAAGTGGTGTTTTTCGTTTGCCACTAGGTATTATATTTTGTATTTATATACATATCTCATTAATAGCATAGCCGAAATTTCCTGCATAAATATCTTCTGTATAAATATATAATATCCTAATATAACGACTGGCGAAATTTATTAAGAAAGAAGAGTTTTCATTTTTTTAGGAATCAGACTTGATATTTAAATCAATTGCTAATTGCACCGTTTCTCACTAATTTATTTGAAGATATTTGAATGAAAATATTTTTAAAATTTTACCGGACTCATTATTATAGTCTTTGTAATTAAAGTCAATAATTATATGTTCTACCTCGTTGTAAAGACGGCATTATGAATGAATTCAATTGAAAAACATATCATTATCCATTTCAAGATAACCAATTAAATTATTCGTATTTATATATAATAACTATTTAACAAATCTTTTTTTGATCAGGATTCTAATCTAATGAAAGGGCTACCATGAATTGCACTAAATCTAATGATTAATTTAAGGAAGGTACTTGTATTGTTTAGAAAACTGAGAATTTT
This sequence comes from Argiope argentata, assembly GCA_026289955.1. Classification (NCBI taxonomy): domain Eukaryota; kingdom Metazoa; phylum Arthropoda; class Arachnida; order Araneae; family Araneidae; genus Argiope; species Argiope argentata. The sequence goes on from JAOUZG010020341.1 coordinate 16,633, forward strand.
GAAATTCTGAATTCTATTAAGAAATGAATTTTGTATACTTATAAGAGAATGCATTTATTTCAGTAGAAATTATTAATTATTCTATACTTGTGTTATCGGTTGTTTGTATAAATGTTTATTAACAGATTATATTTTATAATATTAGAGAATGCAGCGCTCTTTTTTTATTATGGTAGTAATTTTAATTTTTTATCTAGAAGCAGATGCTTTCATTCATTTTTAAATAATTTATTTTGATTAAATTTTCATGTTCCTTTAGAAATGCTTGTTTCACCTTATAATTTTAGAAGTTTTACACTGGGAATTTAATTATATAAATATTTTACGTAGAACAAAGGCTGAACGCCAAGGAGAACTTCCTGCTCCTCCTGGCTATAGTTCATCATTAGGGCAAGTTCATGCTGACTCTTGTCGAGAGACTGATGCTAATTTAATTGTAAAAGTAAGTACATACAGGTTACAGTACATTAAAGGTTACAGTGTATTATATTTAATAAATAAACATGTAATTAACATTTTTTGTCAAAGCAGTGTGAATAACCAATTTTTTAAATTATAGCCTCACAATTTTTTTAAATGCGAAATTGAATGAAAATATTGTATATTTTTCTCAACTTATATGTAACATTTAAAAACAAATTCTTAATTTTCATCCTTATCTTTAACAATAGCATTTCTTAAAAGATATTTTTATTTAAATGGTAAATATTTTAAAAAATGAAGTTGCTAGTAACTAACACATCATATTAATGCTAATAGAGTTAAAAAGAATGTATGTAAGAATAAAAAAAAATTGCAGTTTTCTGTGTCGTTCTGAATTTTTTTTTTTTAAATATTTGCCCATTAATTTGATACAGATCATTTCTTAAAATGAATTCTGTTTGAAATATAATTTATGTACTAGCTTTCCAGCTGCCAAAATGTACTCTAAAATCCTCTAAGACAAAGCTAGCAATTTTTTGTTTACCTTTTATTGTTAAAAGTTGTATTGATAATCTTATCAAATCCATTGCAGCATCTAATATTTTTAAGACTTAACAGTACAGATTTTCATTTAATATAAATATGAAAATTAAAAATTTTCTGATCACTTCAATTCTACTCTTTTAAATCATGTATTTTTGTTAGACAGACTTAAGACTGTATCTTATTTATTATTAGGAAATATATTTTAAAGATTCTTTGATACAAGCCTTTACAATTTAAATCAAATTGAGATGTTTTGTACATTTTTGAGGGATTATGTATATATCAAGCTTATAGCAATATGTTGTGTATTTTAAATAAGAAATTTAATTTGTCTCTTATAATTTATAAACATTACTGGTTGTTATTTTATGCAAGAGTGTTTAAAAGAAGTTTAAAATATTTACATCTGTTTCACTCACTATATTTATAAATCAAAAAGAGCATATTTATATTTAATATATATATCTATAGTACTTGTAACAATATACTTTTTTCAAAAAATAGAAATCATGGGATATTGCCTTGGCTCCTTTGAAACAAATACCGATGAACTTATTTATTATGTATATGGCTGGCAATTCCATTTCTATTTTCCCAATCATGATGATTGGAATGCTGTTCTTGAGGATAGTAAAAGCACTTTTAACCATACAGTCCAGTAAGTATATATTATAATATTTTGTCTTTTACACTTACAATTTTAGCTTATAGTTATTTTATATTTACATTTTTTTATATTTCTATTACTGTTATAACTATTAGAATAAATATTATAAACCACCTGTTATGCTAATTGATTAATTTCAAGTTAGTAAGTGGAATAATATCTTTTATCCTCTCCTCCCCC
>JAOUZG010020344.1:0-12015 GCA_026289955.1 Argiope argentata
CAGACTGTGACTAAAGTTTTTACGTGAACTTGTATAGCCACAGCCTGCAGAGAGGTATGTAGGGTGATGGGATTGCTTGGATATAAATTGGAAGTAAAAATGCAGACCCCTCCAGAACTATGAGCTCCACTGTCTGCATCTTTACGAACACAATTGTAACCACGTAGTTTTATTGGGAAATTTGACTTCAAAAAGGTCTCTTGAAGACCAAAACAAACCGGATGAAATCTGTTAATAATTGTCTTAATATCTTGAAGTTTGGAACGAATGCCGCGACAATTCCAAGAAAGGAAGGTACCCATTAACCCATCGAGCGTCGGCTGTCTAGCGCAGGAATGTTCTTAAAACGGCAGCGGTCAAAATAAAGGTTACCACATTTTAAAAGAAAAGAAATTTGCAGAACGTTCCTAAACCGGCCTGGTATATTTTTCCTTCCCCCACGAGCAGTAACAACGGGAGGTTATCTTCCCCGCTTTTGAACAATTATACCCCCCGAAATAGAGGGAATCGTGAGTGAGGGGGAATCGTGAGTAAGTGCCCCAGGAAACAGTGTCGAGTGAAAAATTGAGTCGTAAATCTGTCGAAGCATGAGAATTGACATGCGTTTTTTCAGCTAAGAATTTGGTTTTCGCTCTGAGAACTAAGCGCTTCTCCTTTAATCTGTAATTTTTTCAAAAAATAGAATTTGTTCAAAAATAAATTAATAAAAAATCTAGCCGTATGTTTTTTTAAATTTGTATAAAAAATATAAAAATTTGTTTAATGAATTATTTAGAGGAATTATCATTCATAGAATTGCATTACGAGCATATAACATTCTTTTTGCCAACACTCAGAGAATTTTACTTTTGTGTTTTCCGATATTTAGTTTTAAGCATTTTGCTGGCATATTTGACATTGAAAATGAAAATAAAAGGATATATATGGTTCTCTGATTAAAATAGAATATAAAAAAATAATACTTAATATTAAAAATTCTACGTTCATTTTGGAATATATATATATATATGTTATCAAAAATTTTAAAATAAAAATGTGCATGATTTTTTTTCAGATTTTTTTAAATAAAATAATCTTTTATCAATGTATAGTAAGTGAATATTTTAGAAATAATATGTTTATGAAAGTATTATGAATTTCAATCTTTTTCACTTATTATTTTATTTTGAAATAATTAAAACGTAAGTTTAGATAATAAATTTTTAAAGTTAATTTTAGTATTGAAATAAGATAAAATAATAACTCATCCATTTATTCAAATGGCTTATATCGTTTAAAAATTATCATTTCATTCGTATTTTTAGTGCGTGAATATTTTGAATGCCAATTTATTATATCATTCTTAAACTTGTCCCAAATATTTATAATAATTACTCACAGTTTGCGCAGTAATATTTTCATAAATCCATGCATTTCTCTGCAAACAAATATTGCAAAAAACCTTTTCTTCGTTTAACTTCAGCAATGAAATCAAAATTTCAACTGCACCTATTTTATTAAATTACAACATTATGATTTTTTTTGCGAAAATTCGTAAATTGTGAAATCTTGTAGATAAAAAGGAGACAGCTGCAAGTATCGACCAAATAAGAATTATCCCTTTCAGAACGTTTCTTCCATGTTCATCATGTTTAGATAATTTAAAGAAATTTCATTTACAATATTTCACTCCATGTGAATTTCAAACGATTGATGCTCAATAAAATAATAATAATGAAAAAGGCACTCTAGAGTAACTTCAACAACGTTTAAAAACCGTGAATAAAAAATTAGGGTTTTTTTCATTGAAATAATAAAAATACTTGCTACAAATTTTAGTACATTAATTAAAATAAAATAAACCCCACAAATTATAGATATTAATGAATATCTAATAGTTTTGTCAATTTGTGGAGGAGGGTCAGAGTTCTTCATTTAAAGGATCTTTTCTTCCGGTCACAAAAATCGGATGGGAGAAAAGTGGCTTAACAATGACATTACATATTAAGAAGGTGGTGCTAAATAAAAATTAGTATATGCATAAAGTATATATGAAAAAAGAGAAAAATAGATAAAAGGGTTAATTTTTACTTCATAGAATTAATTGGCAAAAACTGGATCGGAGAATCATGTTGGTATGGTTAGCCAGTAAGTTATTGGTGGTCTAGTCACAGATGACTCGTCGGGGTTCTCTTGATGTTAAAATCTTCTTATCATCTATAACTATTTTTTTTATCAAAGCAAAAATAATATTCACAAATAGTTTTTAAAAAACTCAAAAGCTAATATTTTCGTAAATAATTAACTTTTAAAGCATGATAAAAACTAAAAGTGTCCCGTTGTAATTCTACAAAAAGGAATTAATTAAATTGAAATGTGTGTATTAATTTATCTAATTTAAGTATATTTTATATCAATATATTTCATTATGAAAGTGAAATTCAAACCAATTTTTTCACATTGTTGTTTTCAAGATATGATTTAACTCATTCTTTAATGTTGAACTTAATTCAGTGGTATGGTTTTGTTATACTTTAGATAAATTTCAAGTGTAGAATCAAGCAATGGTGAAAATTTTTTGGTCATTTTTGAAAGGTGCTATTAGGATCAATCTTAGGAAGTGCGTTAGAAATGAATTTTCTAATAGAAGCAATTTTTCTATTGTATTGTAAACAATCTTCAGTAGTGTCTGATCATTAGACAGTGTCATTTGCGCTCATATTGTAGGTTTACTGGTATTTAATTACCTTCAGCAGGGAAACATGGGGCTATAGAGAATGATAAGATAAGATTAAGATTAAGTCATTGATTAGATTAAGTCAGATAATTAAGGGTCCTTGTCTTTGAATTATTCACTTTTTTTTCTCACGGTAAAACTAATAAATTTTTTTAAGAACGCTAGGTACATTTTTGATAATTTATTTTAGATTAGGGGTAAGATTAAATTTAGAGGAAAACTGGAGAGCGGTGATATATATGAATCTAGATGACAGAATAAACCGAACAGTAGAAAAATATCGTTTTGACAAGAACTTAAAGAGCTGCCTTGCAACTCTTACTAATATAACAAAATTGTTGTAAAATTATTTTAAAGCAATAAATAATGGAATTGAAATTTGAAAAAAAATAAACAATTTGTAAATAATAATAATAATAATTGCAAAATAATTCAATAATTGAAAAATAATTTGTAGTAATAAAATAGAATTGTTAACACTAAGCAAGTGTTAACTTGAAGAAATAAAATGCTTTAAGTTAATATGAATAATTTTTTCTGCATTGGTTATTCATTCTTATATATATATTATTGATTATTGCATAAACACTTTACAATGTTGAAATACTGCAAAGAAATTTTTAAAACGCATATGTCTACTGCTGAATAATTTTATCGAATTATTTTAAAGATTATGATAAAAGATGATGATGAAACTAAAAGCAAAAGTATTTGCTTAGTACTTATTACTAACACGTATTTGCTATCATATTTGATAGATATTATTCTTCAAAGATTCTAAATTATTTAGCATAAAATTATAATATTTATTTCCTTTCAAATTATAAATTTAAACAGCAGTTATACTTTTAAAAAATCCTTCTTAAAATAGTCAAATATTTTAGTTGGGGAAAAGACTCCTTAAATAGAAACCATCAAATAAATTGAATAATTACATAATTTATATAATTTGAATAAAATTGTCTTCAACGGAAAATAAAAGAAAGTTTGGTTTCCCTCATATAAATATAAGGCAAACAAATGTCCAAATTTCCATCAATATTTGAAATTTTTAAAAAAGAAAATAAAATTATTGAATTTTTAGCCTTTCCGTAGAACTACTTAATTTGTTTGAATATTATATTATGCAAAGCTATAATTTGTACTAAATATAGAAAAATCTGATTGTAATATAGTCTCTGATTTATTTTTGACTATATTACAATCAGAGTAATAAATATATTACTCTGATTGTAATATAGTCAAAAATAATTAAATAATCGTTAAAGAATTGTCCCTAAAATTTATAGATATATCAAATTTTAGAATAACAAGCCTATATAATAATTGTTTATTTGCAATATAGCTGGAAGAAAATTGAAATAATGTTTGAAAATTGGCCTTAAAAAACTACAGGTGAATAAAATTTCTATAATAATAATTGGTGTAGTTATAAAAGAGTCAATTTTTTAATATCCTTAACTTTCCCGTCATTTTATGTTTTTTAATCTCGCTAGAACTCACGTTTAATGTTATATTAGTAGAAATAAAATTACATTAATATTTATTTAATTTAGATTCTTAACGAAAAAAAATTTACACGAGTGGATTAATTTGATTATCAGCTTCTGTAATGTCTGATAGAAAATGCATACATATTTTACAAAAAAAAATTATAAAGAAAATAGATGTCTAAAGAGAACATTTCCACACCCGAAATTTGAAAACTATATCTTGGATAGAATAGGTTATCTAAAATTCAGGTAATTGAATTTTGAGGTTATGACAAAACATAAGTTGGGGCTTCATATTTAGGTTTTAAGGATACAACCGTATAAATTAACAAAAAAAATCGAATATAATTGGTCAGAAAATAGAATGATTTGTGCTTTCCGCACAATTATCATTCTACAGATTTTGTTTCCCTAGGCCATTATAATTATTACGTTTAGAAGAAAATTTGTTTCATAATGCTTACTTTAAAAGGAGTATTTTCAGAATAGCATAAATAAGAAATTTTCATATTTGAATTACCTAAATAGAACTTCACAATAATATCAAATAGGTTTTGATTTTCAAGTTCATATCAACATATAAAATCTAAACTCAAGTTTTATATTTTATGAACTGCGGCATTTCTTTTTTTATTCGTTTATTCTTCAAGATATAAAAGCACACATAATGTTTGGTGTCTTTTATATTAATTAGGATCTTTTTGCTTTAGTTTTTTTACAACTCCAATTGCTGATAATGATTATAACTGCTTTCTGAGAGTAATTATAGACCCCTTGACCTGAACATCAAATTCAGGAAATAATTTTAATTATATTTTAAGCCCCTTTGTGGGAACCTCCTTCCCCCTCAAAAAAAAGAAAGAATAACCTAAAATTATTAATTTCAAGCAGTTTAAATTCCATTTTTTGCTTCGTAAACGCATAACATATTTAAAACCTTTCAATAAATTATTTTAAAAAATAGCCTGGGATTGCATTAATTAAAGGGCTTAAAAATTGGTTCCAAATTAACTCCTTCGACACCTATACAGAATTGCATTATCTTAATAACACTTGGGCATATGTGATGGAGTTCATGTGATATAAGGACTGAATTTTTGAATTAGTCAGAAAAGATTTATCAAATATCCACTGATAAAGTTCATTCATTGCTTAGGTCAGATATAATATCAATAAAAATTAATTGAATTTATTGGTACCCTACTGTATATTTTTGTTGAAAATGGAACCAAATAAAGAGCTTTTAAAAGCAGAATATGAACAGTAAACTGCAAGTAATGATGAATTTCTTGCAAGAAGAAATGTTTTCGCTTTTCTGAACGTGAAAATTTTGCCAAATGGGAAATTAATGTTTCTATCTAGATTAAAGTCATATTTGTCTTTCCAAAAAACATTTTTTGAAAAAGGAAGATTTGTTTTTGCTTAAGAGATGGCCTATTTGTTTGATTTTAGACGCCGATCGTGTATTCTGTATCAATAACACTTTTTTAAGTTAATATCATCTTTGCACAGTCAATTTTGGACTGTTGAGCTCTAAATTGACTGTTTCTAATCTAGCAAAACAATAACCTAAAAATAGAGAAAAATTTCAATTTTTTTCATCATTTATATAACATTTTATTTTTACAAGTTCTGTCCGATTGAAGAAAGGGTCCTACTAATTTCAACCACTAAGGAACATGTTCCTTCATAATAAATTTTTAAAGCAAATTTCATTTATTCTATTTATTACTTTTATCACATCTTTGAAACGCGGTAAGGGTCATTAGCATTTTTCCCACGGCAGCCTTTTTTCGTTATCAGACATGGAGTATCACTTTACAGTGAATGATTACCGTATGGCGCACATTGTAAAGTCGAAAAAATTTACATACAAAGATAAAAGGTATAATGTGGTACCCTTTTTAAGGCTTGAGCACAAAATGAAACTCTCTAATGGGTTAGCGCTGATGAGACTGAGAGCAAGTGATACAGAACCACTTTTCTACTGAATGCTAACAATTGAACGGAAACACAGATTAAAAAAATTACCCTTTTGATAATCTGTGGGAAGTTTCTCTTAAATATATCGCACAGTAAAACGATAAACAAACCATTCCGGTAATAAACAGAATATTATATATTCACACCACATGGGTCCAACTCTTTAATATTGTTCCAAGAAAATAGAAATTATACCATTGTGTCTTCAATGAGAGTAGACAGTAGATAGTAAAAATGTTGCCGACTGTTATCAGCAACATGAAGGGAAGGGTCTTTCTAAATAAATCCTTAATCACTTTCAATTGCTTCTGATTTTCTATTGGTTAAATGTACAAATTCTGATTTCTCATTGGTACTTTAAAAAAAAGGTTTGACTTATCTGAGCATTCACCAGCATTCTTATTTTTAAATTTTAATTCCATCGGATCTTAAGTTTTTCTGGCTGTAGTTTTACAAGGTCTAGCAACTCGAGGGAAGTGCACTGCACAGGGAACTTGAGGAGACCTTACGAATATTTATTTAATTGAATAACTATAGATTTCTTTAGTGAAAAATTTTATCATTCAGTTTCTTTAATATATTATTGAAATTTGCAATTGAATTTCCACAGTGAAAATAATTAAAATTTTATTTATGAAGGATTGTTGAACTTAATATGGATTTAAATTCTGACAGTGATGAATTATATTCATCTTCTGAAGATGAATACTCTACATCGGAAAGTGAATCTGAAGATGATACTTTAAATGCGGCTCGTTGTTGGTGTCCTATTGACCTCCAAGCACTTTCACCTGCTCCACCAAATTTTCAATTTACTTCGGTTCCTGGTATAAGTTCTTCGGTAAAAAATTTCCTTGGGGACTCGGATGACCCGATGATGTATTTCAGTGTATTTTTTGATAATTCAGTGATGAGTTTCATTATGGAAGAAACAAATAGATATGCAGAAGACTTTTTCAACAAATCCGATTTGACGCCTTCATCGAGAGCATTGAATTGGAAAAATACGGATATAAAAGAGTTGAACCTCTTCTTTGGTTTACTTTTACTTCAAGGGATATTGCCCAAATCTGTTGAAGCATCGTACTGGAGCATAAGGCCGATTTTAAACACTCCTTTCTTTGGACAAATCATGAGTGAAAAAAGATTTAGTTTGTTAATGAAATTTCTTCATTTCGAGAATTCGGAAAAATTTGATAAAAAAACGCATCCAAATGCGAAGTTAAGAAAGATTTTTTATATCCATAAAATGTTAATTCAGAGATTTAAATCTGCTTATACACCCAATCAATCTGTAACAATTGACGAGTCTTTGCTTGCTTTCAAAGGCTTACTTGGATGGAAGCAATACATTCCGACCAAAAGAGCTAGATTCGGAATTAAATTTTTCCAACTCTGTGAGTCAGAATTCCATATGTAGCCGGTTTCTATTATCTATACCGGTAAAGGAACCCTTTTCATGTAAGAATACGAACAATTTGGATTATCAACAAAATGTGTTCTGACTTTAATCCATGAACTTAAAAATAAAGGATATCAGCTAACAACAGACAATTATTATACTTCCCCGGAAGTGGCCGAAATTCTTCTTAAATATAAAACCGATCTTATAGGAACTGTAAGAGGAAACAGAAAAGGTGTACCGGTGGAATTTAAAGACACAAAATTGAAAATGCATGAATTGGGAGCATTTCAAAAGGGGAACATTATGGTACTACAGTGGAAAGACAAGAAAACTCTAACAATGCTAAGTACCATTCATAATGGCCAATTAGTTAGTGTTAAATCAAAAAAATCCACTACCAAACAAAAGCCGAAGGTGGTAGTTGATTATAATAAATCTATGGGAGGAGTTGATAAGTCGGATCAGTGCTTATCATACTATTCGTCAACCAGAGGTCGACAAAGGAAATATTATAAAAAAATATTTCGGCATCTACTTGATCAGGCTGTGTGGAATGCTTTTGTGCTGTATATAAAAAAAGGAGGAAATTTGAAACATGTTGAATTTAAAATGCGCTTGATAGAGAGATTATGTGAGGAAGGAAGAGGATTACCGTCGTCTAGAGTACCTAAGAGCATTGAAAACGTGGGGAGATTGACGGGAAGACATTTTCCGTCTTTAGTTGCTCCAACCGGAAACAAAAAATACTCTGCGAGGAGATGTGCTGTGTGTTGTTCACAAACAAATGCAAATGGCAAAAGAGTGAGAAAAGAAACGCGTTTTGAATGCGTAATCTGCAAAGTGGGTTTATGCGCTGCTCCGTGCTTTGAGATATATCATACCCAATCAGTTTTCTAAATTCCTTTGCATGTAATTGCAATGCATGAAATATAGTAAAACCTGCTCATTATCTCATTTGTCTTCAAATATTGAATTTAATTATTTTAATAAGCTTCATCTAAGAGTTGTGCTATATTTTAAATCAATATTATATTTTTTTCAGTATTTATAGCTTTATGTTAATAATCTGATTTTCAGAATCATTTAAGGATGCTTGGAATTTGGAAGTTATTTTCTATTTTCATCTCTTTCATAGAAAGTATACTAACTATTTCTGATAAAAAATGTAATAATGGCTTAATCATTTTTTAAAAAATATTTCTAGTAAAAAATAAAAAGGATTTTTTCCAATACTGTATTTGTTGTATTTATTATTCTTAGAAATTTATTACATTTAATATTTCTTCTAGAAAACACTTTAAAATGTTTATATTATACAGATTATTAGCAGATATGTTGCAAATATATTTTTAAAAAATCTGTGACACCTATTAAATAGTAACTTTTTTATAATAGCATTCCTTTACTTTACTTTTTAATTATGCATGTAAATCAGTGCTCATTATTAAGTTTTACCTTGGGATACGTTCAAACAGTTAGAACGTATACAGTTCAACCCTGTATTTGTTTAATTTCATTAAATACCTAATACTGCTTTAATGCAAAGCAATAATTATAATTACTCATTTGCATTTATTCCTTCCATTCATCAAAAAAGTGTGAATTAAATTCACTCGTCATCGAATTTTCTTGAATATAAATAAATGTTTCTATAAAATTTACCATGTATTAAATATGTTTTCTTTCTTCCATATGCTAAACTTTTTTTAATAGTCCTTATAATAACTATGTATTTTTTTTCTTTTACGCTTTTCGCAGCCTTTCACAAGACGCAAAACTCTCATATGAAAGTGGTTTGATTTTTTATAAAGATTTCAAATGTATATTTATAATAGAATTGTATATTTAAAAAATATGATTTCTAAAAATATATTTTTATATTTATAAATTTTTTTATAAATATAAAAATATTTCTTTCTTTCTTTAATTCATTCTTTTCTTTATATTATAAATATATATAATTTCTATAAATATATTTTTATATTTATAAAAGAAAAGGGTTTTTTTTTCTACATGTCCCCCCCCGAAAAAAAAGACAAATATGATTTGCAAAAAGTAGTAAATAAAACTTGGATTAATTTAGTAAACTAAAAAAATAATATTAAGCAGTAAAAAAAGAAGAATACTAACTATATTTATCAAGATACATTAAATAAAAACGTTTATAAAAATAATTAACAACACTTTTACTAAAGTTAAGTTTAAAAAGTCAAAAATAAATAAATAAATATACCCAAAAGTTTTCAAATTTGTCTTCCCTTGCATAGTAAATGCTTGCCCAAAATCTGCATGCAAAGTTTAAGCAATAGTTAAAATTATATTTATTAATAAATATTTGTCTCTCTTATTAATTGGGATGAAAATAAATTGAAAATATATATAAGGGCTTTTTTAATTAATAAAAGTAATATTAACAGTTCAAACTTGATTTTATAAATATTTCATCAGACAAGTACAGAAAATTCAAACCCGCTTTTACGAACTAATCACAATCCATAACTATTATACAGAATTATGGCATGTAAATCGGAGGGTTTCTCTATCTTTAATAAGTATAATAGTTTTCTCTGGCATCTGAAGTGAAATATTCAAATCAATAATGAAGTATACAGCTCATATCACCAATCGGTCCTGCAGTCACGAATTCTTACAAGAGAGTGATTTCCCCTTCTCGAGAGCTCATTCCCCTAAATGGAAAGACCACCCAAATCCTAACTGCCAGCGGAAACCATAAAATGACCTCGAACAAGCGGATCCCCCACCTCATTTATTACCCTTAAGGGGGGAAAGCAATGGCGACTTTCTACGGGGTAGCCGGGTTAAGAGACATTTGCGGAAGGAGACTTTCTACGTTCCTGGCGGTTTTAAAGCGACACGTTGGAGAGGATTTCTACGTTCCTGCCGGTTTTCAAGAGACACGTTGGAGCGACTTTCTACGTTCCAGCCGGTTGAAGGGTTAAGAGAGAGGTTTGTGAGGAGTGAAAGAAGTAGCAATTGTTGGAGTTGCCTGATCCTCGCAACTCATACTCAGCTCACATTCATCTTCTGATGGATGTAGTTTAATATCGGGGCTATTTAGCGTGTCTCCAAATATAGATTGTAAGTCCTTATGGACAACGGCTTGCATCGCTAGCCCCAATGCGACGGAATTTTTTGATGCTGAGTTTTTCAGTTTCTTTCTTAGATCCTTTTGAGTAAGGCCACGTTTTGCAAGGTTTAAGGTCAACGAAGTGTGTGATTTCGATTTTCTTCTAATAGTTTTTTGAGTATCAACTTTAGCTTGCAGAGAATGTTCGGTATCAGAATCGGAAGTTTTTTCAATATTTGGTGCATTTCTGGTGTATTTTCCGCAGTGATCACAGTTACAATTTTTACAGAAAGTCTTTTTGGCTGCTGAAGCATAACTGACACCAGGAGTTGGGGTTTGTGCATTAACTTTACGTCTGGCTTCGGAATAAGATACGTTTTCTTTGATTTTTACTGCAGTAACTTGCTTTTCCAGCGCCCAGCGAGGAAAAGATCGAGAATATGATGGATGTTCTCCGCCACAGTTTACGCACTTCTCTTGTGCGGTACACTGTTGACTATCATGACCTTTTTGTGCACAGCGGGCACAAGTAAGAGACCCGAGGCAGTTCATTTTAGAGTGGCCAAAACGCTGGCACTGAAAACACCTCAATGGATTGGGGATATATGGCCTCACCGGTAACTTAATATAGCCTGCATAAACGTACTCCGGTAATTTAGGAGTTTTAAAGGTTATTATATGGTGTTTCGTCTCAAGTAGCTGTCCGTCACCTCGTATAGAAATTCGACGGACGTGTGTAACACCTTGAGCTTTCATTTCAGTAGTAATTAACTCTACGGGAAGATTTAGTATTTCACCGCAGGTAATAACGCCTTTAGAGCTATTCAATGATTGGTGAGGGGTTACTGAAACTTTTATAGTTGCCAAGGATTTAAGTTTTTGTAACTGCTGTGCTTGTTTGCGGGAAGAAACCTCCACAAGCAAGTCACCAGATCTCATCTTTCGAATTGATGAAACTTCGCCGACTGTAGCAATCATAGCCTTTTGCACAAGGAACGGAGATACTGTTTCAAAAGTTTCTTTGTTTTCGGAAACTCTGCTTAGTATAAAAAATTTGTCAAAATGTTCAATAGTGTTTGAAGAAATTGGTACTTTGTTGCCCACTGAAGGGACCGCGTTTGGAGGAGCCCATACGACATAAAAAGAATTCAGGTCCAGCGGTATCGCCCACCACGGAGCCCTACAAGGGATGGCAGTAACTGGCTCTAGATTTACCTAGCCTCAGCACTTTCTATAATACTAACTGGAACCTATACGCTGGGTTTGTTTGTTTGTGGTTTTAAGGCACAAGAACCATATTTGGTTATACTGCGCCAAGCAAAAGGTAAAA